>CM054822.1:7148457-7352832 GCA_028984105.1 Lavandula angustifolia
ACCGAATACAAAATCGACTCAAGATCGGGCCGACGCCTTCCCTCAACTCGTCCGAATCTTTTGATAAGCTATCGTTGTCAAGTACGAGGAAGAGAGAAGTCAACTTCGTTGCCTCGGAAGTTTGTTCCGTCTCAACCACCACATCCACCTCGACAAATGACAAGCATACACGTGTCGTCTCACCTACTAAAGCTACAGTCAACATATTTCCGTAAAAGGAGGGAAAGGACACTGTACCTACTACACAAAAGAGCCATTTGCTACCACAAAAGAGGGAAAAAGAAGAAGATCGTCTCCAACGGATCTATTCTTCTCTCCACTCTATAAATAGAGGGATCATTCAAGATTTGAAACATAAAAAAAAAACAAAAAACAAAAAAAAAAACGCAGCGCGACGCCCAGAACACAAGAGAGCGCGGAAAAGAGCGAATTCCAAAGAACAAAGTCTTAGCAAGAACTTGAAGAACAATCTCCGGCGAAAGACTACATTCTAGCTCATAGGGAATCAAGCTATACCGACATATAAAGCCTCTAGTATCCAAATCGACGTTACACGAACTTAAAGCTTACCTTCAGCTGTTCGTCGATCTAGAAGCTACTCTCATATTCCCTATCCCTCTAACCCTAAGCTCAACCGTTCTTATCTATAGCTTAGACGAAGGAGTTCACATTTGAACCCAATCTTTATTGTATAAGGACTCCTTCATTGTTGGAGAAGTTTGTCAAACACTTAAAGTTTGATAGAATTGTAAACTGGGACTTGCTCAGTATAATCCCAAGCCACGGCTTTGTCCAGTGTACAAGCTGACTGAGACTAACTCAGTATAATAAATAGCCTCCTGATCTATCGGGATAGTGGACGTAGGATTGTTGATATCCGAACCACTTTAAAAATATCTGTGTCGTTTACTTACTATTTCATTGGTTTTACTGTGCATACTGAACATCATATTTAAAATAGATTTAACTGTCTCAGATTCTCGAACTTCTTATCTACCGAACCGAGACTCTGCATAAAACGTTTTCCTCATTAAAACCGATTTGGGGCCTACATAATTCCGCACACCGAACTCTCACTGATCGATACCGAATTCGACCTAGCCGGTAGCGGATCTCACCGAGTCGAGCACTCTTTTAGCCTTTAACACGATTCGTAACGCTTGTCCGGTCTCGCCGAACTATTTCAGACGGCACCTTCCCCGAATAGGACTCGTTCGTGTTCGAAAGTTGAGAAATTTGGATTTAGGTGTATTCAACCCCCCCCTCTACACTCGAACTCACTCACGGGACCAACAATTGGTATCGAGCAGGAGTTCTTTCGACTCTTGTTATCTTTGAGACTCGGTCTATTCGAACGGATCCGAGGGAAAGCGTTTTCACCGCATATCACTCTACATTCATATCATTATTCTTCATGGCCGATATGTCGTGTATAAGGATGGTACCTATGTTCTCGGTGGAGAACTACGGAGTATGGCGAGTCAGATGGAAGCTCATCCGACATCCCTCCATGACAAGATGACCAAGTGCTTGAAGATGGACCTATCGTTCCTATGATTGATAGTGTCGTGACTCGGACCAAGCTCAAGGAGGAGGAATGGTGACCGGGAAGAAGATCCCCAAAGACAAGTCTCTTCACTCCCGAGGAGAAGAAGCTTCACAATCTAGACCGAGTCGCCAGGAATGCTATACTAACCACCCTTAGTGATTCTTATCTTGGCGGGGTTCGTGAATGCAAGACTCGCTAAAGAACTCGGGATGCTTCTTGCGCTACCGAGTCGAGGGACTCGAAGATTAAAGCCAACAAATTAGCGCCGGAACTCCAAAAGCCGGAAAGCTTGTCTCTCATGCCCGGGGACAAAATCGAAGATCTAAACGTCCGATTTACCAATCGATGAATTCTATCAATGGGCCGGGAAAGACATTCAAGAACCGAGAGATGAATCGAAGATTCCGAGGGCACCGCCGACGGACACCGGACACCTTTTGCCACTTTATTGCGACATTCCCGATTTAGATGTTGTGTCTCCCGACCATATCTTTTCGTAATTACAGGCAGAGGAGTATGAGTTCGACGGACCTCAAAGAAAGCCGAGAGCCGAAGCCGATACGAAGATTGACCATGCTTTCAAAGCTACGAGCCAAGACAACATCTCCCGCTACGAGCAAGACGACGAGTAAGACCGAGCCTTCACTCACCGACTTACAAGAAGGAAGTCTAGCTCGGAGTACGCGCCGCTCGTAGTGAAGTATCGAAGGAGAAAGAAAGGCGTAGAAAACTCGACCAAAGCATACCGAGATACAAAAGGTAAGTCCGAATATACACCTAAACGCGCTCCCGATACTCAATCTTCCGAATGCGTAAAGAAAGATGACTCAAAGACCCTCAAGGGATAGTGCAACCAAAGAAGAAAAAGTCATCACTTGCTACAACCGCAAGAAGCCGGGACATTATCGGTATGATTGTCCCGAGCTCGAGGTGCCGAACGCGCAAAGCACGCAAGGCAAGGAGAGAGAAATTTGCCCGTAAAAGACAATCCTACATAGTCGGCGAAATCTCGTACGACTCGAAGAGATCGACACCTTTATGGATTCATCTCGACGATGAAGCAGCCTTTCATGGCCTTAGAGCATGAAGCGGATGAATCAACCGAAATGTGCATGATGGCAGCGAAGAGGATGAGGTAAATTCTCATGAACTAGTTAACTCCTCTTCACACCGCACACACGACACTATTTCAAAGTGCGGATGGGAATTTGGACATCTCGACCGCATATGAAGATCTACTAGATGAACAAATTCGATGAGTCTAGCCTCGCAAGACTCTTCGGGAGTTGGATACCCCGAAAGTGGAGAATCGTAGACTTTCTCGGGAGAGTCAAGTTGTTACCGAGGCCGAAGGACTTGTGTTGAGACTCGTGGAGGAGATAAACTCTCCGATGGCCAAGTCTCAAGCATCAAGAAGATCGGATTTCGCCTTGACCAATGACTTGACTCGTAAAGATACTCGAACCGAGTCTACCAAAGCAAGAACTCGCAGGACTTCGGACCGAGCACGACGCACCGAAGAAAAGTGATGATGTCCGGAGGAACCCGATGACCGAGAGGTATATGGGCGCAGAGAAGAAATTGGAGGCTATGCTAGCAAGCAATAAGCCAAAGCACTCGCAAGGAAGGACTTGGATTCGCCTAGGAGCTTCCTCATCTCGCCCCAAGACACTCGTAGGCACGGCTTGCCGATAGATTTGTTCGAGGGGAGACTATCAACGCAGTATATACCGAACCCCCTAGCAAAGAACAAACAAGATGAAAGCACCTCATCCCACACATCAGCATTATGACAAGAAGATCAATGCCAAGAAACCCCGGGCCTACCAAGGGGGAACCAAAGAAATCAAACTTGGCGGATCGGGATGGACCTTCGAAGCCGACGCATCCTCGCCAAGCATGGATCATATTATTATGAACCTATAGTCCGAAGAGGCTCCAAAGGTCGAAGAAGAAAAAGGTCGCACGTAAGGCAAAGGTCGCTAGCCCACCAACTCGAAAGATCGGGGCTCCCGAACCTCGAAGCCTCGTAAGTCACCGTGACTCACCCAAGTGGTCGATATGTTGACTCCAAGGGAAAGAAAATGTCTGAAACCACCAGGGTTGTTAGACAGATTTGGGTTACTAAAACTAACATCTAAGGACCCAAAATCAAAAATAAAGGGTACCTGAATATAATTCTGTTTTGCAGGTGCGTAAAGACCCATGGTATGTGGACAGCTGGATGCTCAAGACACATGACATACCAAAGGAGTCTCATCAAGAATTATATCACCGAAGAAGGACCCGCACTGAGTTCGGAGACAATGCAAAAGGCTATACCGGATGATATGGAACACTCAAGCATTGAACCGCCAACGTTCCAAGAGTATCATATGTTGAAGGACTTCAAAGATAATCTTCTCTCTCGTTAGTCAATTTTGTGATAACTCAAATAGAGTGATATTTGACGCCGGTTTCTCGTGATGTTATTGATAAATCCACAGGGAAAACAATGGTTATCAGTTCGCGCAGAAAGAACATATATGTGGCTTATCGGAACTCACCGAACCTCGAAGCTTGCTTATCGGGCGAAGAATGACAACCGCACGGGGTGGCTATGGCACGTAAGACTCAGCCATCTCAACTTTAAGACGCTCAACAAGCTTGCAAGAGACACTCTAGCAAGGGGACCGCCGAATGAAGTATTCAAAGAAAGACACTCAGTGTGAAGCATGTCCGAAGGGAAAGCAAACAAGGAATCAAAATCCTCCGGCTCCATCGCCTTCCACGATGGAATCCTTCAACCGCTACATATGGATTTGTTCGGTCCAGTCTCCCCAATGACGATCGTAGGCGTAAAAATATGCATTAGTGGTCATAGATGACTACTCGCGCTACACATGGGTCATATTCATTGCCAACAATTCTCGACGTCAAAACAGAGTTACCAACGCTTCAAAAAGCTCGTGTCGAGAAGAACACCAAGATCGAAAAAATACGTTCGTATGCAGGAACCGAGTTCCTTAATTCCATGGTAAAGGAGTTCGCGAGCGTAAGGAATAGAGCATGAGACTTCACCGCACGCACACCTCGGCAGAATGGAGTTGCCGAACGAAAGAACGTAACTCTAAAAGAGGCAAACTAGGACTCTACTCGTAGACTCAGGACTCCCAACCAAATTCCGGGGCGTGCATAACGGATACCGCATGTTATACTCGTAATAGATCTCTACCGACAAAGCATCATAAGCGGACACCATATGAACTATGGAACGGCAGGAAGCCTTCTCTATCTTATTTCCATATTTTTGGTTGTTCATGCTTTATTCACAATAATGGGAAAGATCAGCAAGACTTTTGATAGCAAGTCGATCGTGGAGTATTCTTAGGATACTCTCGGGTCAAGAAAGCTTTCGTGAGTATTCAACTATCGGACTCTTTGCGTGGAGGAAAGCCCTCATGTTGTTTTTAACGAGTTTGCTACCGAAGAGAGGGTGCAATAACTCAAATTCCGAATCCGAGGACATCAAGCAAGCGCCACAGGATCTAAGCTTAAAAGACAAATCGAAAAGATCCAGCCTATGTTGGGATGATGATTCGTACGAAGAAACCGAAGACAAATCTATCGAATCTCAACCCGCTGAGCAAGTAGCTGAACAAATTGATTCTCCCAAACAGAATCAATCCCAGGTAACTCAGGTCGATGAAGAAACCGTTGAGGTAACTGAGACCAACACTACTGAGAGCAACACCTCAGGGGGAACGTCTAGTAATGTTCCCCGAGCCGAATGCCCCGAACCCGGTGACTCAAGCAGACCATACTCTTGTTACCGAATTACTTCAATCTCGTAATAGTACAACCGAAATGCCTAACTCACCTACTATCCGTATTGAACAAGTTTCGTATGAAGAGTTGAAACATCGTAGATCGTGGCTCGATGCTCACACCGCCGATTTAATCATTGGAGATCCTTCAAAGAAATGTCAAGACAAGATCCAGATTCTCGTCAAGGAGAAAGCGCATTATTTTCCTACTTCTTGTCTACCAAGAGCCTCGCACCATTGAGGATGCACCGAAAGATGCCGACCGGATCATTGCTATGCAGGAGGAGCCGAATCGCTCACGAGAAACGAAGTATGGGAGCTTGTAGACGCACCCCGGCATCAACATGTTATTGGAACTAAATGGGTCTTCAAAAACAAGCGAGATGAAAACAACGTTATAGTAAGGAACAAAGCAAGACTCGTAGCTAAAGGCTACCGGCTGCCGAAGCGGATAGATTTCGATGAGACGTTCGCTCCAGTTGCAAGATTGGAGGCAATCGTACTATTCCCGGCCTACGCAACACATCAACGATTCGGAGTTTATCAAATGGATGTGAAGTCTGCGTTCCCCGAATGGCGTGCCGAAAGAAGTAGTCTATGTGGAACAACCGCCCGGCTTTCAGCAGGGACATCAAGTATATGGACTCGTAAAGGCTCTATACGGGTTAAAACAAGCACCCGTGGCTTGGTACGATACCCCGTCTCGAGTTTCTTCTTCGTAAAGGTTTTCGTAAAAGGCACAAAGAGACCGCACTCTATTCAAGCATTCGACCGGAAGAAGACTTATTACTTGTGCAGATCTACGTGGATGACATTATATTCGGATCAAAGAATGTCATCATGTGTCAGCAATTTGAAAAGATGATGAAGGATAAGTTCGAGATGTTGATGATGGGTGAAATGAACTACTTCCTTGGTTTTCAAGTCAAGCAATCTGAAAAGGGAACGTTCATCAACCAAAGCAAATACACTCGAGACCTCATCAAAAGATTCGGCTGCACATCCGGCAAATCAATCAAGATCCCGATGAACACGAATATGAAGATAGATCTTGATAAAGAGGGAGTATCAATAGACCAAACTGAATACCGTGCTATAATTGGTTCTTTATTATATCTAACAGCTACTCGTCCTGACATAACTTATGCTGTAGGTGTCTGTGCTCGATTTCAGGCGAATCCCAAGCGGAGTCATATGGACTCAGCAAAGAAGATTCTCCACTATCTACGAGGAACACCTGACATGGGTTTGTGGTATCCAGCTGATGATAATATTGAACTAACTGGTTATTCCGATGCCGACTATGCAGGATGTAGAATAGACCGAAAATCAACTTCAGTGAACATGTCGGGTCCTTGGCAAGCAAGCCGATCTCATGGTTTTCAAAGAAACAACACTCAGGGCCACGTCCGACTACCGAAGCCGAATACATGGCTGCCGGAAGTTGTTGCGCCCGCATCCTTTGGGCCGAGACAAAGAATGAGAGACTATAACGTCATTCGTAATGAAGTGCCGATTTTCTCGCGACAAGCATGCAGCTACTGCAATCACTCGAACCCCGTACTTCACACGAGATGCAAGCACGTGGACATCGACATCACTTCATTCGTGACCATGTCGAGAAAAAGGATATCGGGATGGAGAAGATCCATACCGACAAGCAACGGCCGATATATTGACCAAGCCTCTAGCCGAATCCGTATTCGGAGAACTTTCGCAGAGCTAGGTCTGTTGGACCCTACTGACCCCGGTCCAAGAAGAGGTTTCGGGAGAGAGACATTTCGTAAGGGGGAATGTTTACTCTCGCATCGATACATTCAAGACGTAGAGACGTAAACCATCTACACGAGGTATCACCGACTACTATGTTCAACGACAGTTTGCGTATCTCTACTCGCAGTAATTTAATACAACAAGATTTTTGCATTTATGACAAAGATTCAGCATGACATTAATATCTTTTGGTTTGTCTTTATTCTTAACGGCTCACATTTAATGCACGACATTCCATACATAAGTTTACCGAACTCTGCACGCATTTAATGCATGTCTTTTCACAGTTACTACTTAGGCTATTTTACAACTGGCTTTGACTTAGGCGACTTTTGTGATCATTGCCTATTTTAACTTCTAATCTTAACCGTCCATATCATAAAGCAAGTTTAAATTCAGCCTTCGATCCAAAATCGTTCATCTTCATATTTGATATATATATTCGATCATATCTTTGAAACCGCCATTAGCATACTTCATAACTTTCAAATTCCGAAAAATCTGAGATCTGCATACGCAATCCTTACTTGCAACTTCATTCTCAATCTTATCTCGAATTTTATCTATTGGTATGCTTATATCTGTTAATGTATTTATTATATTTTTCAAGATCGCATTGTAAAGCAATCGTTCTATCCAAGAAACGGATCGATTCATTTCTTGTAACAGTACTATGACCGGTCTATCCGTCGGTTCTCCCGACAAGATAGAGGAAATCCTCGCAAGGGCCGTATCTCGGTGCGAACCGGGCCATGGAGTTCGACACGTGCGAGCTCGAGTACATGGACAAAATCTTCACATATCCGAGGAAATCCGGACTTGAGGAGTTTCTATCGAGGAAGCCGACCTTCTTCCTTCCTCGACAAGTGGCGTAACTATATCCGAACTCCGACTCGGCTTGGAGGAGACATTCTCGCGAGGTTCGCCGTTAACACCATTGACGACGCATCGAGGATACTGGGCGTATGTCTATTAAACAAGCGCCGAAGAAGAGCTTCAACCTCCCGTCCGAAGGTGTCGCACCTTGGGGTACAAATGACGACGCCGCCGACACATACCTCTCCGTTTTCCGTGGCAAGCCCACAACCTTCGAGCAAGCATTTCCGAAGAATGCCATGCTACCGCAGCTCGTAGCACCGGCGTACATCGTCACTCAGTCGTTGACGAGCCAGCCGGGCTCTTTCGATCAGGTCTCCCGACCCAAGATCCATATGATGATGGCGATTTATGACCGCGTGAAAGTCAATTGACCGACTTCTTTGTTCGCGAATATACGGCTCAGCAAACCAAGTTCGACAAAACTACGCGAACACCGACCGCAAAAGGAAAGCTTCTCTACGGACTTAAATTGTCACCATGATCGAGGATTTCTCGAGGCCGAGCAGATCACATATGACAAGCAAGGAATATTTTAATGTGAAGAAAATCCGCTTTCACAACAAGTCCGCGGCCCCGCAACATTGGTTCAGACCGGCCGCAGGCTCACCATCTAAGCCTCAAGCAGCGACTCCTAAGAAAAGGACACCTCCGGCAAAATCACCTAAGGCACCAGCCAAGAGGCCGAGGAAGGCCATACCGGATACACTCGCCGAACCGTAGACTACTACTGAAGTGGCTACCGAACCAACTCCTATTCAGCCACTACAGCTGGTAGATGAGTCTTCCTCATCTCGAGAAGACCAAGTCGCAGAGAGAAAGCCGTCTCCACCGAGGAACAAGTTCAAGAGGAACAGGAGAGGCTACCGAGGCCCAAAGCGAAGAAGTCCAACGTCCGGATAGCCCTCTCTCTCGTGCCTCCGCCGCCAGCCTACCACCCGCCGACCCCCGAGACCGACTTCGTTGATATCGAGTCGATTCTCGCGTCCGCAAGAGACTCCCCGGATGGAAGCAAGCAGCTATTGTCTCTAGAGCTTCCCGAGAGATCATCCAGCTTCATTCCGGAGCTTGCCGACCATTCGCATTTGCTCATCCTAGCCAAGTCGGCAAGGCTCCATATGATCCTACGCTTTCGGGAGTGGCCTCGCCTTCAACGCCTTGTTCTACACTACTCCCGTCGCCAGCCTACACTTGGAAGAACTGAGATTGTGTGAGGAGATAGGCTATTCGTAGCCCGAGAACCTCAATACGATGGAGAATCTAAGGGCAACCATGCTTGCAATCATTGCCGATCGATGCCCAAGCACCGGCTCGCCGCCCCGACGGGTCTCGACCACGACGGCCAGGACCCACCCGATGATTCAGCCCCCGGAAAGCCTAATGAGGGACATCCACAGGACAAGGATACCCATACCGAAGAAGCAAGCACCACTCGCATCCTTGGGCCCGAGAAGCCTTCGGCCGGTGTCTCGTCCTCGCCAGAGCCTCGCTCGCCTCCCGCTCAAGTCGACATATGAGGCGCGCCCAGCCCATCCGCCAAGAGATCCCGTTCGGCCTGCCAAAGCTCTAAATGCACAAGGAGTTAAAAATCGGGAATTGGCGAAGGCAGCCACAAGGTGTGGAAGAAGTCTCGCATTGGCCACCAACTCGAGCTTCGTGGGTTGAAATCCAAAGATCTCTACATCGCCGCCCCCGATGTCTCCGCTCTCATATCCGAAGCATTGGCCCAAAGAAGCAACGCAGCTTTCGACTCGCCTAAGGACAATTCAAGAGGGACAAAGCCAAGCTCCTTGAACAATTTCAAAACGCCTTGTCCGCTCATATCGAGTCATTCACCGAGCAAGCCCGTGCCACGGAGAACGTACTAGACCTCATTCAACCGGTCGTGGAGGACAAGATCGGTGAGAAACTAGCTGAACTGAAGTCGAAGTCGTTCTCTCTCATACAAAGATACAAGGACGCACTCATATCTCGAGAGGAACGAGCCGCATCTAGCTTTGGAGAAAGTGCATAAATGCATCGGACGTCTTGTCCACTGTTTATCGAAGCTAGAGAAGAAGGTACTCATCCCAACCCCTACTGTACTTGATGATGCCAAAAAGGGGGAAGGAAAGAAGAAGGGTACCGAGAAAGAAAGTGAAGGAAGTGAAGGAAAGAAAAAGAGTACCGAGAAGCCGACTCCCACTAAACCTTCTGGACTACCGAAGGGGACAGCATCAAGGAAAGAAGGGGACTAAGAAGAAGAAATCTATTGCCGACATTAGCAAAACTCGCCTCGTAAAACTCGCACTGACTCCGGGTAAGGCCCAGTGGTGTTTCGGGCCGCGAGCACAAATGAAACCGGCCCAAGTGGCTCAGACCCCAGCAGACTACTCAGGCAACCCGCACTCCCAAATACATTATTAAGGAGGTTGATGAGTACGCCGAACAAAGCGGTGGAGGACTCGTAAGAAGAAGAGGCTCCTCCTCCACCACCAGCTCAAGAAGGCAAGGGCAAACAAAAGCTTAAAATTCCAACCCCTCCAAAGAAAGCGATTAAGGTACATATCTCGCCGAGGAGGAAGCCCAAATAGCTGCGGATGAGAGGCCGGCCGTAGAAATTACAGAGGCCGAAGCGCCTAACAAGCCAAAGTCTAAGCCTCGCTAAAGGAAAGACTAAAGCCCCATCCGGAGGAGGAAAGAAAACCGCTAGACCGCTCCGAGAAAGCTCATCATAACGTATGAAGAGGACAGAGAAAAGGAAAAGGAGCAAAGCAGCAGAAGAGTACCGAAAGGCGTGGTACGCTCCAAATCTAGATCTAGTACCCCGCCGAATCGAAGAAGCCCCTCAAAGAAGCCACCGATACACAAGGAGATGAAATCGAAGCCATATTTGATCTCGATGAACGGATATCTATACAGAGGCGAGGAGGCAAGATGCATTCAGCCGCCAGAGACAGAATTTGGAAGGCGTACCTTGAAGCTCGATGAAAAGGACCGAAGAGGAGGCCAGACCGAGAGTGCCTTCTAAAGCCGATATTCCATACGGATACGTGGAAATTCGGGAAGCCACCGACCCGAAATTTCAAAGATGGCCAAGAACGATGAATGGATACCAGCTCACTCAATCAAAGATGGGAAAATGCGAAAATTGAGTTCATCAAGAGGAACTATTTCTCGGAGGTTCCGTCCAACAGACAAGAATTGAAGCTTACATGGAATGGATGTTCGCTACCGAACTTGAACTCTACCCATACCTCGACAAAGCTATATCCGAAGGTATAGAAGTCGTGTTCCGGACCCGTAAATCATACCTCCACCGAGAAGATAGGATGACTCAAGACACTTTGGTACGATTGAAGCCGAAGTGAAGCATGCCGCAGCCGAAGAAAGAACTTGTCAAGATGAGCCCGCCGATTTTGCGAATTTCTCAAGCTAAGGAAGATCACATACAGGATGTATGGAGTGCCGCTCCCCGAAGATCGACTCAAGAGTTCATGGACGTAATCAAGAAGTTCAATGGCCCTCCTCCTTAGATCTTTAGCTCATTCTCTTAGCATAGCAAGATTGTATCCGCATCGAATTTCTCTTATATTTATACACCGCTTTTGGCTCGACAACTACTTGTTGTCTATACAAACCGTGTTTGTTTTATGCGTTAACACTCGTAATCACCGAAGTGATTGCCGGCTCACACTCTCTTTATTACATGTCACCGATTGCTTTGATAGATTCTCGCTAGCATGTTTTGTTTGCAATGGGGGAAATTGTTCTGCTTTACCCCGTTTGCTTTATAGTCTAGAACCGATGGAACATCTCCACCGATCCTACTTGTAATATTTGTAAGGAGTTTTTGTTTCTATCTCGTTTAGTGTTAGCATAGATGATAGGTTTTGGCATCATCAAATAGGGGAAATTGTTGGGTGATGATTCAATCCTCAAGCATGATCATACTTGTGGGAAATGATTCTATCTTCTATACCGAAATCACGCCGCAGCCTCGTGCTCCGACCGTTGAGAAGATTTGAAGATCCCAAAACCCTATTTGATTGGGTGAACCATTCCTTTGTATTCGTATTTGTCTCCCGAGGTTTCGCACTCGTAGACACTCGCTCCGGTCAAGGCGCCGCAGCTCATCGCCCTCAAGCACAGGTAGAAGACTCAATGAATACTGGACTCAAGCAGAGCAAGATATCGAGAGAGTCGGTTGAACCGAACTCGCAGAGTAGTTCACCGGACTCGTAGCTGATTTTCGCAGACCCTTCTCGAATGTCTATCTACCGAATACAAAATCGACTCAAGATCGGCCGACGCCTTCCGAACCGTCCCCGAATCTTTTGATAAGCTATCGTTGTTGTCAAGTACGAGGAAGAGAGAAGTCAACTTCGGTTGCCTCGAAGTTTGTTCTCGTCTCAACCACCACATCCACCTCGACAAATGACAAGCATACACGTGTCGTCCTCACCTACTAAAGCTACAATCAACATATTTCCGTAAAAGGAGGGAAAGGACACTGTACCTACTACACAAAAGAGCCGTTTGCTACCACAAAAGAGGGAAAAAGAAGAAGATCGTCTCCAACGGATCTATTCTTCTCTCCACTCTATAAATAGAGGGATCATTCAAGATTTGAAACATAAAAAAAAAAACAAAAAACAAAAAAAAAAAAAACGCAGCGCGACGCCCAGAACACAAGAGAGCGCGAAAAAGAGCGAATTCCAAAGAACAAAGTCTTAGCAAGAACTTGAAGAACAATCTCCGGCGAAAGACTACATTCTAGCTCATAGGGAATCAAGCTATACCGACATATAAAGCCTCTAGTATCCAAATCGACGTTACACGAACTTAAAGCTTACCTTCAGCTGTTCGTCGATCTAGAAGCTACTCTCATATTCCCTATCCCTCTAACCCTAAGCTCAACCGTTCTTATCTATAGCTTAGACGAAGGAGTTCACATTTGAACCCAATCTTTATTGTATAAGGACTCCTTCATTGTTGGAGAAGTTTGTCAAACACTTAAAGTTTGATAGAATTGTAAACTGGGACTTGCTCAAGATAATCCCTAAGCCACGGCTTTGTCCAATAGACAAGCCGACCGAGACTAACTCAGGATAATAAATAGCCTCCCGATCTATCGGGATAGTGGACGTAGGATTGTTGATATCCGAACCACTTTAAAAATATCTCGTGTCGTTTACTTACTATTTCATTGGTTTTACCGTGCATACCGAACATCATATTTAAAATCGATTTAACCGTCTCGCATTCTCGAACTTCTTATCTACCGAACCGAGACTTGCATAAAACGTTTTCCTCATTAAAACCGATTTGGGGCCTACATAATTCCGCACACCGAACTCTCACCGATCGATACCGAATTCTCGACCTAGTCGGCTAGCGTGATCTCACCGAGCCAAGCACTCTTTTAGCCTTTTAACACGATTCGTAACGCTTGTCTGGTCCGCCGAACTATTTCAAGACGGCACCTTCCCCGAATAGGACTGTTCGTGTTCGAAAGTTGAGAAATTTGGATTCGTGTGTATTCACCCCCCCCTCTACACCCGAACTCACTCACGGGACCAACAATTGGTATCGAGCAGGAGTTCTTTGACTCTTGTTATCTTTGAGACTCGGTCTATTCGAACGGATCCGAGGGAAAGCGTTTTCCACCGCATATAACTCTACATTCATATCATTATTCTTCATGGCCGATATGTCGTGTATAAGGATGGTACCTATGTTCTCGGTGGAGAACTACGGAGTATGGCGAGTCGAGATGGAAGCTCATCTCGACATCCCTCCATGACAAGATGATCGAAGTGCTTGAAGATGGACCTATCGTTCCTATGATTGATAGTGTCGTGACTCGTGACCAAGCTCAAGGAGGAGGAATGGTGACCGGGAAGAAGATCCCCAAAGACAAGTCTCTTCACTCCCGAGGAGAAGAAGCTTCACAATCTGGACCAAGTCGCCAGGAATGCTATACTAACCACCCTTAGTGATTCTTATCTTGGCAGTGGTTCGTGAATGCAAGACTCGCTAAAGAACTCGGGATGCTCTTGCGCTACCGAGTCGAGGGACTCGAAGATTAAAGCCAACAAATTAGCGCCGGAACTCCAAAAGCCGGAAAGCTTGTCTCTCATGCCCGGGACAAAATCGAAGATCTAAACGTCCGATTTACCAATCTGATGAATTCTATCAATGGGCCGGGAAAGACATTCAAGAACCGAGAGATGAATCAAGATTCTCGAGGGCACCGCCGACGGACACCGGACACCTTTTGCCACTTTATTGCGACATTCTCGATTTAGATGTTGTGTCTCCCGACCATATCTTTTCGTAATTACAAAGCGCAGGAGTATGAGTTCGACGGACCTCAAAGAAAGCCGAGAGCCGAAGCCGATACGAAGATTGACCATGCTTTCAAAGCTACAAGAAGACAAAGATCTCCCGCTACGAGCAAGACGACGAGTAAGACCGAGCCTTCACTCACCGACCTACAAGAAGGAAGTCTAGCTCGAGTACGCGCTGCTCGCAGCAGAAGTATCGAAGGAGAAAGAAAGGCGTAGAAAACTAACCAAAGCATACCGAGATACAAAAGGTAAGTCGAATATACACCTAAACGCGCTCCCGATACTCAATCTTCCGAATGCGTAAAGAAAGATGACTCAAAGACCCTCAAGGGATAGTGCAACTAAAGAAGAAAAAGTCATCACTTGCTACAACCGCAAGAAGCCGAGACATTATCGCATGATTGTCCCGAGCTCGCAGTGCCGAACGCGCAAAGACGCAAGGCAAGGAGAGAGAAATTCGCCCGTAAAAGACAATCCTACATAGCCGGCGAAATCTCGTACGACTCGAAGAGATCGACTCCTTTATGGATTCATCTCGACGATGAAGCAGCCTTTCATGGCCTTAGAGCATGAAGCGTATGAATCAACCGAAATGTGCATGATGGCAGCGAAGAGGATGAGGTAAATTCTCATGAACTAGTTAACTCCTCTTCACACCGCACACACGACACTATTTCAAAGTGCATGGGAATTTGGACATCTCGACCGCATATGAAGATCTACTAGATGAACAAATTCGATGAGTCTACAGCTCAAGAAGACTCTTCAGGAGTTGGATACCCCGAAAGTGGAGAATCGTAGACTTTCTCAAGAGAGTCGTTGTTACCGAGGCCGAATGACTTGTGTTGAGACTCGTGGAGGAGATAAACTCTCCGATGGCCAAGTCTCAAGCATCAAGAAGATTGGATTTCAGTCTTGACCAATGACTTGACTCGTAAAGATACCGAACCGAGTCTACCATCAAGCAAGAACTCGTCGACTTCGCACCGAGCACGACGCACCGAAGAAAAGTGATGATGTCCGGAGGAACCTCGATGACCGAGAGGTATATGGGCGCAGAGAAGAAATTGGAGGCTATGCTAGCAAGCAATAAGCCAAAGCACCGCAAGGAAGGACTTGGATTCGGGCCTAGGAGCTTCCTCATCCGCCCCAAGACACTCGAAGTACGGCTTGCCGATAGATTTGTTCGAGGGGAGACTATCAACGCAGTATATACCGAACCCCCTAGCAAAGAACAAACAAGATGAAAGCACCTCATCCCACACATCAGGATTCCCGACAAGAAGATCAATGCCAAGAAACCCCGGGCCACCAAGGGGGGAACCAAAGAAATCAAACTTGGCGGATCAGCATGGACCTCCGAAGCCGACGCATCCCGCCGCATGGATCATATTATTATGAACCTATAGTCCGAAGAGGCTCCAAAGGTCGAAGAAGAAAAAGGTCGCACAAGGCAAAGGTCGCAGCCCACCAACTCGAAGATCGGGACTCCCGAACCTCGAAGCCTCGTAAGTCACCGTGACTACCCAAAGGGTCGATATGTTGACTCCAAATGGGAAAGAAAATGTCCGAAACCACCAGGGTTGTTAGACAGATTGGGGTTACTAAAACTAACATCTAAGGACCCAAAATCAAAAATAAAGGGTACCTGAATATAATTCTGTTTTGCAGGTGCGTAAAGACACATGGTATGTGGACAACGGATGCTCAAGACACATGACATACCAAAGGAGTCTATCAAGAATTATATCACCGAAGAAGGACCCGCACTGAGTTCGGAGACAATGCAAAAGGCTATACTAGATGATATGGAACACTCAAGCATTGAACTCGCCAACGTTCCAAGAGTATCATATGTTGAAGGACTTCAGCATAATCTTCTCTCCGTTAGTCAATTTTGTGATAACTCAAATAGAGTGATATTTGACGCCGGTTTCGTGATGTTATTGATAAATCCACAGGGAAAACAAGTTATCGTGTTCGCGCAGAAAGAACATATATGTGGGCCGATCGGAACTCACCGAACCTCGAAGCTTGCTTATCGGGCGAAGAATGACAACCGCACGGGGTGGCTATGGCACGTAAGACTCAGCCATCTCAACTTTAAGACGCTCAACAAGCTTGCAAGAGACACTCTAGCAAGGGGACCGCCGAATGAAGTATTCAAAGAAAGACACTCAGGTGTGAAGCATGTCCGAAGGGAAAGCAAACAAGGAATCAAAATCCTCCGGGCTCCATCGCCTTCCACGATGGAATCCTTCAACCGCTACATATGGATTTGTTCGGTCCAAGCCTCCCCAGTGACGATCAGAGGCAGAAAATATGCATTAGTGGTCATAGATGACTACTCGCGCTACACATGGGTCATATTCATTGCCAACAATTCTGACGTCAAAACAGAGTTACCAACGCTTCTGAAAAAGCTCAGTGTCGAGAAGAACACCAAGATCGAAAAATACGTTCGCATGCAGGAACCGAGTTCCTTAATTCCATGGTAAAGGAGTTCTGCGAAGCAGAAGGAATAGAGCATGAGACTTCAGCTGCACGCACACCTCAGCAGAATGGAGTTGCTGAACGAAAGAACAGAACTCTAAAAGAGGCAACTAGGACTCTACTCGCAGACTCAGGACTCCCAACCAAATTCTCGGGCGTAAGCAACGGATACCGCATGTTATACTCGTAATAGATCTCTACCGACAAAGCAAAGATAAGCGGACACCATATGAACTATGGAACGGCAGGAAGCCTTCTCTATCTTATTTCCATATTTTTGGTTGTTCATGCTTTATTCACAATAATGGGAAAGATCACCGAAGACTTTTGATAGCAAGTCGATCGTGGAGTATTCTTAGGATACTCTCGGGTCAAGAAAGCTTTCGTGAGTATTCAACTATCGGACTCTTTGCGTGGAGGAAAGCCCTCATGTTGTTTTTAACGAGTTTGCTACCAAGACAGGAGCAATAACTCAAATTCCGAATCCGAGGACATCGTAAGCGCCTACAGGATCTAAGCTTAAAAGACAAATCGAAAAGATCCAACCTATGTTGGGATGATGATTCGGACGAAGAAACCGAAGACAAATCTACCGAATCTCAACCCGCCGAGCAAGTAGCCGAACAAATTGATTCTCCCGAACGTAATCAATCCCGTGTAACTCAGGTCGATGAAGAAACCGTTGAGGTAACCGAGACCAACACTACCGAGAGCAACACCTCGTGGGGAACGTCTAGTAATGTTCCCGAGCCGAATGCCCCCGAACCCGGTGACTCGAGAGACCATACTCTTGTTACCGAATTACTTCAATCTCGTAATAGTACAACCGAAATGCCTAACTCACCTACTATCTCGTATTGAACAAGTTTCGGATGAAGAGTTGAAACATCGTAGATCGTGGCTCGATGCTCACACTGCCGATTTAATCATTGGAGATCCTTCAAAGAAATGTCAAGACAAGATCCGGATTCTCGTCAAGGAGAAAGCGCATTATTTTCCCCGCTTCTTGTCTACCGAAGAGCCTCGCACCATTGAGGATGCACCGAAAGATGCTGACCGGATCATTGCTATGCAGGAGGAGCCGAATCGGCTTCACGAGAAACGAAGTATGGGAGCTTGTAGACGGACCCCGCATCAACATGTTATTGGAACTAAATGGGTCTTCAAAAACAAGCGAGATGAAAACAACGTTATAGTAAGGAACAAAGCAAGACTCGTGGCTAAAGGCTACTGTCAAGCCGAAGGGATAGATTTCGATGAGACGTTCGCTCCAGGTTGCAAGATTGGAGGCAATCGACTATTCCCCGGCCTACGCAACACATCAACGATTCGTAGTTTATCAAATGGATGTGAAGTCTCGCGTTCCCGAATGGCGCGCCGAAAGAAGAAGTCTATGTGGAACAACCGCCCGGCTTTCAAAGAGGACATCAAGTATATGGACTCGTAAAGGCTCTATAAGGGTTAAAACAAGCACCCGTGGCTTGGTACGATACCCCCGTCTCGAGTTTCTTCTTCGTAAAGGTTTTCGTAAAGGCACAAGAGACCGCACTCTATTCAGCATTCGACTGGAAGAAGACTTATTACTTGTGCAGATCTACGTGGATGACATTATATTCGGATCAAAGAATGTCATCATGTGTCAGCAATTTGAAAAGATGATGAAGGATAAGTTCGAGATGTTGATGATGGGTGAAATGAACTACTTCCTTGGTTTTCAAGTCAAGCAATCTGAAAAGGGAACGTTCATCAACCAAAGCAAATACACTCGAGACCTCATCAAAAGATTCGGCTGCACATCCGGCAAATCAATCAAGATCCCGATGAACACGAATATGAAGATAGATCTTGATAAAGAGGGGAGTATCAACAGACCAAACCGAATACCGTGCTATAATTGGTTCTTTATTATATCTAACGGCCTACTCGTCCCGACATAACTTATGCCGTAGGTGTTCCGTGCTCGATTTCGGCGAATCCCAAGCGGAGTCATATGGACTCAAAGAAAGAAGATTCTCCACTATCTACGAGGAACACCCGACACGGGTTTGTGGTATCCAACTGATGATAATATTGAACTAACTGGTTATTCCGATGCCGACTATGCAGGATGTAGAATAGACCGAAAATCAACTTCGTGAACATGTCGGCTCCTTGGCGAAGCAAGCCGATCTCATGGTTTTCAAAGAAACAAAGACTCGGTGGCCACGTCGACTACCGAAGCCGAATACATGGCCGCCGGAAGTTGTTGCGCCTGCATCCTTTGGCCGAGACAAGAACGAGAGACTATGACGTCATTCGTAATGAAGTGCCGATTTTCTCGCGACGCATTCGGCTATTGCAATCACTCGTAACCCCGTACTTCACACGAGATGCAAGCACGTGGACATCGACATCACTTCATTCGTGACCATGTCGAGAAAAAGGATATCGGATGGAGAAGATCCATACCGACAAGCAACGGGCCGATATACCGACCAAGCCTCTAGCCGAATCCGGATTCGCGAGAACTTTCAAGCAGAGCTAGGTCTCTGTTGGACCCTACCGACCCCGGGTCAGCAAGAGGTTTCAGGAGAGAGACATTTCCGTAAGGGGGGAATGTTTACTCTCGCATCGATACATTCAGGACGTAGAGACGTAAAACCATCTACACGAGGTATCACCGACTACTATGTTCAGCGACAGTTTGCGTATCTCTACTCGTAGTAATTTAATACAACAAGATTACTTTGCATTTATGACAAAGATTCAGCATGACATTAATATCTTTTGGTTTGTCTTTATTCTTAACGGCTCACATTTAATGCACGACATTCCATACATAAGTTTACTGAACTCTGCACGCATTTAATGCATGTCTTTTCACAGTTACTACTTAGGCTATTTTACAACTGGCTTTGACTTAGGCGACTTTTGTGATCATTGCCTATTTTAACTTCTAATCTTAACCGTCCATATCATAAAGCAAGTTTAAATTCAGCCTTCGATCGAAAATCGTTCATCTTCATATTAGATATATATATTCGATCATATCTTTGAAACCGCCATTAGCATACTTCATAACTTTCAAATTACGAAAAATCTGAGATCTGCATACGCAATCCTTACTTGCAACTTCATTCTCAATCTTATCTCGAATTTTATCTATTGGTATGCTTATATCTGTTAATGTATTTATTATATTTTTCAGTATCGCATTGTAAAGCACTCGTTCTATCCAAGAAACGCATCGATTCATTTCTTGTAACAGTACTATGGCCGGTCTATCCGTCGGTTCTCCCGACAAGATAGAGGAAATCCTCAGCAAGGGCCGTATATGGTGCGAACCAGTCATGGAGTTCGACACGTGCGAGCTCGAGTACATGGACAAAATCTTCACATATCTGAGGAAATCCGGACTTGAGGAGTTTCTATCGAGGAAGCCGACCTTCTTCCTTCCTCGACAAGTGGCGGAACTATATCCGAACTCCGACTCGGTTGGAGGAGACATTCTCGCGAGGTTCGCCGTTAACACCATTGACGACGCATCGAGGATACCGGGCGTATGTCTATTAAACAAGCGCCGAAGAAGAGCTTCAACCTCCCGTCCGAAGGTGTCGGCACCTTGGGGTACAAATGACGACGCCGCCGACACATACCTCTCCGTTTTCGTGGCAAGCCCACAACCTTCGAGCAAAGCATTTCCGAAGAATGCCATGCTACCGCAGCTCGTAGCACCGGCGTACATCGTCACTCACCGTTGACGAGCCAGCCGGCTCTTTCGATCAGTCTCCCACCCAAGATCCATATGATGATGGCGATTTATGACTGCGTGAAAGTCAATTGGACCGACTTCTTTGTTCGCGAATATATGGCTCAGCAAACAAGTTCGACAAAACTACGCGAACACCGACCGCAAAAAGGAAAGCTTCTCTACGGACTTAAATTGTCACTCATGATCGAGGATTTCTGCGAGGCCGAGCGGATCACATATGACGGCAAAGAAGGAATATTTTAATGTGAAGAAAATCCGCTTTCACAACAAGTCCGCGGCCCCGCAACAGATTGGTTCAGACCGGCCGCAGAAGCTCGCCCATCTAAGCCCCAGCAGGCGACTCCTAAGAAAAGGACACCTCCGGCAAAATCACCTAAGGCACCAGCCAAGAGGCCGAGGAAGGCCATACCGGATACACCCGCCGAACCGGAGACTACTACCGAAGTGGCTACCGAACCAACTCCTATTCAGCCACTACAGCTGGTAGATGAGTCTTCCTCATCCGAGAAGACCAAGTCGAGAGAGAAAGCCGTCTCCACTGAGGAACAAGTTCAAGAGGAACAGGGAGAGGCTACTGAGGCCCAAAGCGAAGAAGTCCAACGTCTGGATAGCCCTCTCTCTGTGCCTCCGCTCGCCAGCCTACCACCGCCGACCCCGAGACCGACTTCGTTGATATCGAGTCGATTCTCGCGTCTCGCGAAGAGACTCCCTGGATGGAAGCAAAGCAGCTATTGTCTCTAGAGCTTCCCGAGAGATCATCCAGCTTCATTCCGGAGCTTGCCGACCATTCAGATTTGCTCATCCTAGCCAAGTCAGCAAGGCTCCATATGATCCTACGCTTTCAGGAGTGGCCTCAGCTTCAACGCCTTGTTCTACACTACTCCTGTCAGCAGCTACACTTGGAAGAACTGAGATTGTGTGAGGAGATAGGCTATTCAGAGCCTGAGAACCTCAATACGATGGAGAATCTAAGGGCAACCATGCTTGCAATCATTGCTGATCGATGCCCAGCAGCTGGCTCGCCGCCCTCAGATGGGTCTGACCACGACGGTCAGGACCCACCCAGTGATTCAGGCCCTGGAAAGCCTAATGAGGGACATCCACAGGACAAGGATACCCATACTGAAGAAGCAGCACCACTCAGTATCCTTGGGCCTGAGAAGCCTTCGGCTGGTGTCTCGTCCTCAGCAGAGCCTGCTCAGCTCCTGCTCAAGTCGACATATGAGGCAGCGCCCAGCCCATCTGCCAAGAGATCCCGTTCAGTTGCCAAAGCTCTAAATGCACAAGGAGTTAAAAATCGGGAATTGGCGAAGGCAGTCCACAAGGTGTGGAAGAAGTCTGCATTGGCCACCAACTCTGAGCTTCAGGGGTTGAAATCCAGCATCTCTACATCAGCTGCCCCTGATGTCTCCGCTCTCATATCTGAAGCATTGGCCCAAAGAAGAATGCCAGCTGCGACTCAGCTAAGGACAATTCAAGAGGGACAGGCCAAGCTCCTTGAACAATTTCAAAACGCCTTGTCCGCTCATACTGAGTCATTCACCGAGCAAGCCCAGGCCACGGAGAACAGACTAGACCTCATTCAACTGGTCGTGGAGGACAAGATCGGTGAGAAACTAGCTGAACTGAAGTCAGAAGTCGTTCTCTCTCATACAGCATACAAGGACGCACTCATATCTGAGAGGAACGAGCTGCATCTAGCTTTGGAGAAAGTGCATAACAGACTGGACGTCTTGTCCACTGTTTATCAGAAGCTAGAGAAGAAGGTACTCATCCCAACCCCGGCTGTACTTGATGATGCCAAAAAGGGGGAAGGAAAGAAGAAGGGTACTGAGAAAGAAAGTGAAGGAAGTGAAGGAAAGAAAAAGAGTACTGAGAAGCTGACTCCCACTAAACCTTCTAGACTACTGAAGGGGACAGCTACTGAAGGAAAGAAGGGGACTAAGAAGAAGAAATCTATTGCTGACATTAGCAAAACTCGCCTCGTAAAACTCGGACTCGGACTCGGGTAAGGCCCGGGGTGTTTCGGCCGCGAGCACACCGAAACCGGCCCAAGTGGCTCAGGACCCCAGCAGACTACTCAGGCAACCCAGACTCCCAAATACATTATTAAGGAGGTTGCTGAGTACGCTGAACAGGCGGTGGAGGACTCAGAAGAAGAAGAGGCTCCTCCTCCACCACCAGTTCAAGAAGGCAAGGGCAAACAAAAGCTTAAAATTCCAACCCCTCCAAAGAAAGCGATTAAGGTACATATCTCGCCGAGGAGGAAGCCCAAATAGCTGCAGATGAGAGGCCGGCGCAGAAATTACAGAGGCCGAAGCGCCTAACAAGCCAAAGTCTAAGCCTCGCTAAAGGAAAGACTAAAGCCCCATCCAGAGGAGGAAAGAAAACCGCTAGATCGCTCCCGAGAAAGCTCATCATAACGGATGAAGAGGACAGAGAAAAGGAAAAGGAGCAAGCAGCAGAAGAGTACTGAAAGGCAGGGTACGTCCAAATCTAGATCTAGTACCCCTGCTGAATCAGAAGAAGCCCCTCAGCAAGCCACTGATACACAAGGAGATGAAATCGAAGCCATATTTGATCTGATGAACAGATATCTATACAGAGGCGAGGAGGCAAGACGCATTCAGCCGCGCAGACAGATTTGGGAAGGCGGACCTTGAAGCTCGATGAAAAGGATCGAAGAGGAGGCCGAGCCGAGAGTGCCTTCTAAAGCCGATATTCCATACGGATACAGGAAATTCGTGGAAGCCATCCGACCCGAAATTTCAAAGATGGCCAAGAACAGATGAATGGATACCAGCTCAGCTCAATCAAAGATGGGAAAATGCGAAAATTGAGTTCATCAAGAGGAACTATTTCTGGAGGTTCTGGTCCAACAGGACAAGAATTGAAGCTTACATGGAATGGATGTTCGCTACTGAACTTGAACTCTACCCATACCTCGACAAAGCTATATCTGAAGGTATAGAAGTCAGTGTTCCGGGACCCAGAATCATACCTCCACCGAGAAGATAGGATGACTCAGTACACTTTGGTACGATTGAAGCTGAAGTGAAGCATGCCGCAGCCAAGAAAGAACTTGCGAAGATGAGCCTCGCCGATTTTGCGGAATTTCGAAGCTAAGGAAGATCACATACGTGATGTATGGAGTGTCGCTCCCCGAAGATCGACTCAAGAGTTCATGGACGTAATCAAGAAGTTCGGTGGCCTCCCTCCTCCTTAGATCTTTAGCTCATTCTCTTAGCATAGCAAGATTGTATCTGTACTGAATTTCTCTTATATTTATACAATCTGCTTTTGGCTCTGACAACTACTTGTTGTCTATACAGCCGTGTTTGTTTTATGCGTTAACACTCAGAATCACTGAAGTGATTGCTGGCTCACACTCTCTTTATTACATGTCAGCTGATTGCTTTGATAGATTCTGCTAGCATGTTTTGTTTGCAATGGGGGAAATTGTTCTGTTTACCCTGTTTGCTTTATAGTCTAGAACTGATGGAACATCTCCACTGATCCTACTTGTAATATTTGTAAGGAGTTTTTGTTTCTATCTGTTTAGTGTTAGCATAGATGATAGGTTTTGGCATCATCAAATAGGGGGAAATTGTTGGGTGATGATTCAATCCTCAGCATGATCATACTTGTGGGAAATGATTCTATCTTCTATACTGAAATCACGCTCAGTAGCCTCGTGCTCTGACTGTTGAGAAGATTTGAAGATCCCAAAACCCTATTTGATTGGTGAACCATTCCTTTGTATTCGTATTTGTCTCTGAGGTTTCAGACTCAGTAGACACTCTGCTCTGGTCAAGGCGCTCAGTAGCTCATCAGCCTCAGCACCAGTGTAGAAGACTCAGTGAATACTGGACTCGGCAGAGCAAGATATCGAGAGAGTCGGTTGAACCGAACTCAGCAGAGTAGTTCACCGGACTCGTAGCTGATTTTCGCAGACCCTTCTCGATGTCTATCTACCGAATACAAAATCGAGACTCAAGATCGGCCGACAGCTTCCGAACTGTCCGAATCTTTTGATAAGCTATCAGTGTTGTCAAGTACGAGGAAGAGAGAAGTCAACTTCAGTTGCCTCGAAGTTTGTTCTGTCTCAACCACCACATCCACCTCGACAAATGACAAGCATACACGTGTCGTCTCACCTACTAAAGCTACAGTCAACATATTTCCGTAAAAGGAGGGAAAGGACACTGTACCTACTACACAAAAGAGCCGTTTGCTACCACAAAAGAGGGAAAAAGAAGAAGATCGTCTCCAACGGATCTATTCTTCTCTCCACTCTATAAATAGAGGGATCATTCAAGATTTGAAACATAAAAAAAAAAAAAAAAAAAAAAAAAAAAACGCAGCGCGACGCCCAAAACACAAGAGAGCGCGGAAAAGAGCGAATTCCAAAGAACAAAGTCTTAGCAAGAACTTGAAGAACAATCTCCGGCGAAAGACTACATTCTAGCTCATAGGGAATCAAGCTATACCGACATATAAAGCCTCTAGTATCCAAATCGACGTTACACGAACTTAAAGCTTACCTTCAGCTATTCGTCGATCTAGAAGCTACTCTCATATTCCCTATCCCTCTAACCCTAAGCTCAACCGTTCTTATCTATAGCTTAGACGAAGGAGTTCACATTTGAACCCAATCTTTATTGTATAAGGACTCCTTCATTGTTGGAGAAGTTTGTCAAACACTTAAAGTTTGATAGAATTGTAAACTGGGACTTGCTCAGTATAATCCCCAAGCCACGGCTTTGTCCAGTGTACAAGCTGACTGAGACTAACTCAGTATAATAAATAGCCTCCTGATCTATCGGGATAGTGGACGTAGGATTGTTGATATCCGAACCACTTTAAAAATATCTGTGTCGTTTACTTACTGTTTCATTGGTTTTACTGTGCATACTGAACATCATATTTAAAATCGATTTAACTGTCTCGCATTCTCGAACTTCTTATCTACCGAACCGAGACTTGCATAAAACGTTTTCCTCATTAAAACCGATTTGGGCCTACATAATTCCGCACACCGAACTCTCACCGATCGATACCGAATTCCGACCTAGTCGGTTAGCGCGATCTCATCGAGCCAAGCATTCTTTTTAGCCTTTAACACGATTCGGAACGGTTGTCCGGTCTGCCGAACTATTTCAAGACGGCACCTTCCCCGAATAGGACTGTTCGTGTTCGAAAGTTGAGAAATTTGGATTCAGGTGTATTCACCCCCCCCTCTACACCTGAACTCACTCACGGGACCAACAATTGGTATTAGAGCAGGAGTTCTTTGACTCTTGTTATCTTTGAGACTGGTCTATTCGAACGGATCCGAGGGAAAGCGTTTTTCACTGCATATAACTCTACATTCATATCATTATTCTTCATGGCTGATATGTCAGGTATAAGGATGGTACCTATGTTCTCGGTGGAGAACTACGGAGTATGGCGAGTCAGGATGGAAGCTCATCTGACATCCCTCCATGACAGTATGACTGAAGTGCTTGAAGATGGACCTATCGTTCCTATGATTGATAGTGTCGTGACTCAGGACCAAGCTCAAGGAGGAGGAATGGTGACTGGGAAGAAGATCCCCAAAGACAGAAGTCTCTTCACTCCTGAGGAGAAGAAGCTTCACAATCTAGACCAAGTCGCCAGGAATGCTATACTAACCACCCTTAGTGATTCTTATCTTGGCAGGGTTCAGGAATGCAAGACTGCTAAAGAACTCTGGGATGCTCTTGCGCTACTGAGTCGAGGGACTCAGAAGATTAAAGCCAACAAATTAGCGCTGGAACTCCAAAAGCTGGAAAGCTTGTCTCTCATGCCCGGGGACAAAATCGAAGATCTAAACGTCAGATTTACCAATCTGATGGATTCTATCAATGGGCTGGGAAAGACATTCAGCAACCGAGAGATGAATCTGAAGATTCTGAGGGCACTGCCGGACGGACACTGGACACCTTTTGCCACTTTATTGCGACATTCTGATTTAGATGTTGTGTCTCCCGACCATATCTTTTCGTAATTACAGCGAGGGAGTATGAGTTCGACGGACCTCAAAGAAAGCCGAGAGCCGAAGCCGATACGAAGATTGACCATGCTTTCAAAGCTACGGTCAGACAAAGCATCTCCCGCTACGAGCAAGACGACGAGTAAGACCGAGCCTTCACTCACCGACCTACAAGAAGGAAGTCTAGCTCGGAAGTACGCGCTGCTCGCAATGGAAGTATCGAAGGAGAAAGAAAGGCGTAGAAAACTAACCAAAGCATACCGAGATACAAAAGGTAAGTCGAATATACACCTAAACGCGCTCCCGATACTCAATCTTCCGAATGCGAAAGAAAGATGACTCAAAGACCCTCAAGGGATAGTGCAACTAAAGAAGAAAAAGTCATCACTTGCTACAACCGCAAGAAGCCGAGACATTATCGCATGATTGTCCCGAGCTCGAGTAGTGCTGAACGCGCAAAGACGCAAGGCAAGGAGAGAGAAATTCGCCCGAAAAGACAATCCTACATAGTCGGCGAAATCTCGGACGACTCGAAGAGATCGACTCCTTTATGGATTCATCTCGACGATGAAGCGACTTTCATGGCCTTAGAGCATGAAGCGGATGAATCAACCGAAATGTGCATGATGGCAAAGCGAAGAGGATGAGGTAAATTCTCATGAACTAGTTAACTCCTTTTCACACTGCACACACGACACTATTTCAGGTGCAGATGGGAATTTGGACATCTCGACCGCATATGAAGATCTACTAGATGAACAAATTCAGATGAGTCTACAGCTCAGTAAGACTCTTTAGGAGTTGGATACCCTGAAAGTGGAGAATCAGAGACTTTCTCAGGAGAGTCAGGTTGTTACTGAGGCCGAATGACTTGTGTTGAGACTCGGGGAGGAGATAAACTCTCCCGATGGCCAAGTCTCAAGCATCAAGAAGATTGGATTTCGGTCTTGACCAATGACTTGACTCGTAAAGATGCTGAACCGAGTCATCAAGCAAGAACTCGTCGGGACTTCGGACCGAGCACGACGCACCGAAGAAAAGTGATGATGTCCGGAGGAACCCGATGACCGAGAGGTATATGGGCGCAGAGAAGAAATTGGAGGCTATGCTAGCAAGCAATAAGCCAAAGCACCGCAAGGAAGGACTTGGATTCGGTCCCAGGAGCTTCCTCATCCGCCCCAAGACACTCGGAAGTACGGCTTGCCGATAGATTTGTTCGAGGGGAGACTATCAACGCAGATATACCGAACCCCCTAGCAAAGAACAAACGAGAAGATGAAAGCACCTCATCCCACACATCGGCATTCCGACAAGAAGATCAATGCCAAGAAACCCCGGTTCGGTCAAGGGGGGGAACCAAAGAAATCAAACTTGGCGGATCGGTATGGACCTCCGAAGCCGACGCATCCCGCTCGCATGGATCATATTATTATGAACCTATAGTCCGAAGAGGCTCCAAAGGTCGAAGAAGAAAAAAAGGTCGCACGTAAGGCAAAGGTCGGCGGTCCCACCAACTCGAAGATCGGGACTCCCGAACCTCGGAAGCCTCGAAGTCGGCGTGACCGGTCCAATGGGTCGATATGTTGACTCCAAGTGGAAAGAAAATGTCCGAAACCACCGGGGTTGTTAGACGAGATTTGGGTTACTAAAACTAACATCTAAGGACCCAAAATCAAAAATAAAGGGTACCCGAATATAATTGCGTTTTGCAGGTGCGTAAAGACACATGGTATGTGGACAATGGATGCTCAAGACACATGACATACCAAAGGAGTCTACCAAGAATTATATCACCGAAGAAGGACCCGAAATTAAGTTCGGAGACAATGCAAAAGGCTATACCGAGATGATATGGAACACTCAAGCATTGAACTCGCCAACGTTCCAAGAGTATCATATGTTGAAGGACTTCAAAGCATAATCTTCTCTCTCGTTAGTCAATTTTGTGATAACTCAAATAGAGTGATATTTGACGCCGGTTTTACGTGATGTTATTGATAAATCCACAGGGAAAACAAGTGTTATCGGGTTCAAGCAGAAAGAACATATATGTGGTCGATCGGAACTCAGTGAACCCGAAGCTTGCTTATTGGCGAAGAATGACAACCGCACGGGGTGGCTATGGCACGTAAGACTCATCCATCTCAACTTTAAGACGCTCAACAAGCTTGCAAGAGACACTCTAGCAAGGGGACCGCCGAATGAAGTATTCAAGAAAGACACTCGGTGTGAAGCATGTCCGAAGGGAAAGCAAACAAGGAATCAAAATCCTCCGGTTCCATCGCCTTCCACGATGGAATCCTTCAACCGCTACATATGGATTTGTTCGGTCCAGCTTCCCCAGTGACGATCGGAGGCGTAAAATATGCATTAGTGGTCATAGATGACTACTCGCGCTACACATGGGTCATATTCATTGCCAACAAGTCCGACGTCAAAACAGAGTTACCAACGCTTCGAAAAAGCTCGGTGTCGAGAAGAACACCAAGATCGAAAAAATACGTTCGGACGGAGGAACCGAGTTCCTTAATTCCATGGTAAAGGAGTTCTCGCGGCGTAAGGAATAGAGCATGAGACTTCACCGCACGCACACCTCGGCGAGAATGGAGTTGCTGAACGAAAGAACGTAACTCTAAAAGAGGCAACTAGGACTCTACTCGCAGACTCGGGACTCCCAACCAAATTCAGGGCGAAGCAACGGATACCGCATGTTATACTCGAGAATAGATCTCTACCGACAAAGCAAAGATAAGCGGACACCATATGAACTATGGAACGGCAGGAAGCCTTCTCTATCTTATTTCCATATTTTTGGTTGTTCATGCTTTATTCACAATAATGGGAAAGATCAGCGAAGACTTTTGATAGCAAGTCGATCGTGGGAGTATTCTTAGGATACTCTCGGGTCAAGAAAGCTTTCGGAGTATTCAACTATCGGACTCTTTGCGTGGAGGAAAGCCCTCATGTTGTTTTTAACGAGTTTGCTACCGAAGACAGGAGCAATAACTCAAATTCCGAATCCGAGGACATCGGTAAGCGACTACAGGGATCTAAGCTTAAAAGACAAATCCGAAAAGATCCAGCCTATGTTGGGATGATGATTCGGACGAAGAAACGAAGACAAATCTATCGAATCTCAACCCGCCGAGCAAGTAGGCCGAACAAATTGATTCTCCCGAACGGAATCAATCCCGGGTAACTCAGGTCGATGAAGAAACCGTTGAGGTAATCGAGACCAACACTACCGAGAGCAACACCTCGGGGGGGAACGTCTAGTAATGTTCCCGAGCCGAATGCCCCCGAACCCGGTGACTCGAGAGACCATACTCTTGTTCTTGAATTACTTCAATCTCGAATAGTACAACCGAAATGCCTAACTCACCTACTATCTCGTATTGAACAAGTTTCGGATGAAGAGTTGAAACATCGTAGATCGTGGCTCGATGCTCACACCTGCCGATTTAATCATTGGAGATCCTTCAAGAAATGTCAAGACAAGATCCAGTTTCTCGTCAAGGAGAAAGCGCATTATTTTCCCCGCTTCTTGTCTCCGAAGAGCCTCGACCATTGAGGATGCACCGAAAGATGCTTGGACCGGATCATTGCTATGCAGGAGGAGGCTGAATCGGTTCACGAGAAACGAAGTATGGGAGCTTGTAGACGAGACCCGGCATCAACATGTTATTGGAACTAAATGGGTCTTCAAAAACAAGCGAGATGAAAACAACGTTATAGTAAGGAACAAAGCAAGACTCGTGGCTAAAGGCTACTGTCAAGCCGAAGGGATAGATTTCGATGAGACGTTCGCTCCAGTTGCAAGATTGGAGGCAATCAGACTATTCCTGGCCTACGCAACACATCAACGATTCAGAGTTTATCAAATGGATGTGAAGTCTGCGTTCCTGAATGGCGTGCTGAAAGAAGAAGTCTATGTGGAACAACCGCCCGGCTTTCAGCAGGGACATCAAGCATGGTGGTGAAGATCTTCCAACACCAATCCAAATTGACGGGCTCACTGAGCCGATTGAGATCCATTCCGCTTTCTGAATGAGTTCGTGAGATTCTGCAATGCTCAAAAGAATTCGCATGGAACAAAGGAACAATTCAAACTGTCTGCTTTTCCATTTGCTCTTACGGACCATGCAGGAAACTAGTTCACAAGTCTACCCGCAAACTCAATCAGTACTTGGATAAAGATGAGACAAATATTTCTGGATTGCTACTTTCCAGTTACAAAAACCAATGCCTTGCGCAAGGAGATCTCTGGAGTCCAGCAGGAGTTTGATGAAACACTAAATGGATATTGGACTCGATACAAAGCTCTCATCGAAAGCTGTCCAAATCATAATTTTTCCAAGGGAGATTTGCTGACCTACTTTTATCAAGGAATGACAATCACTACAAAGAATCTTGTCAATTCATCAACTGGAGGAAATTTCTCTAGTTGCAGAGTCAATGATGCCGAGAAGATTATTCAAGAATTGGCTAATGCAACTAAGGATTATGGAGAAGTTCGTATCATAAAAAAAATGCGCAAATTCAGCTGATCCCATAGATCTGGAGACCAAGTTGGATACTAGTATGGAAAGGATTGATAATCGTTTTGAGAAGCTGGAAAGGATGATGGACTCAAAGTTGGAGAAGCTGATGCACTCTATGTTAGAAAAAACATCCTCAGTCAGCTCAGCTGAACAAATATGTGGAGTGTGTGGACAGTCTGGACACACCTCGTTGCAATGTAACACCCAAGCAAACCCTACTGAAGATTGCAACGCGATTGGGAACTGGAACAACAACCAGCAGAAAAGAGATCCTTACTCCAACACCTACAATCCTGGATGGAAGGATCATCCAAATCTGAAGTGGGATAATCATCCCAAGCCGCAGTTCACCCCACATCAACCGCAGATGTTCCACCAACAACCACAGCAGCAAGTCTATCGGCCTCCAAATCAAAGGACTTACCCAACAAATCCACCACTTTTGCCTCCACCTGCCCAATCAAAGCCTGGCAAGACTATTGAAGAAATTCTAACAGAGATGGCTATTTCACAACAAACCATGCAGCAGAGTATTCTGACTCATAATGAAGCTATCCTGAACATCCAAAATTCACAGAAGGAGCAGAAAATCGGACTAGATAACTTGGCCGGACAGATAGGGCAGTTATTTGCCTCAATCAATGAGATTCGAGGGAATCAAGGAAAGCTACCTTCTCAGGTCTAGATCAATCCAAAGAATGTTAGCCACGTTACTCTGAGAATTGGAAGAGATCTTCCAGATCTGCCAAGCAAGACACCAAAGAAGGCTGAAGAAAACGGCACAGCTACCACTGTCAACTTGCCCAAGCCAAATATCTCTGAGTCATCCAACTCAAAGAAAGGTAAGGAGAAAGTCGATGAAGAGGAGAAAGGAAAGAAGCAGGTTATCCAAGAAGAAATACTGATTGATCCACCGTTTCCACAAGCGTTGGTGCAGAAACCAAAGCCCATTGAGCAGACGCTGGATTACATGTCCATCTTTGGCAAGCTGGAAGTTAATCTGCCATTTCTTCATGCTATCAAAATCCCGCATCTTGGGAAGTTTCTGAAAGAGTTCATTGCTGGAAAGACAAGCAAAAATGGAAAAATTGTGGTAAACGAAAAAGTCTCAGCATGTATTCGAAATATGCTTCCCGAGAAGTGCCATGATCAAGGTATGTTTACCTTGCCCTGTTTGATTGGAACTAAGATGATCCCAAAAGCCCTTTGTGATTTAGGAGCCTCAATCAATGTGATGCCTTTATCTGTGTTTAATAGCTTAGTTGAGGTTGAGTTAACCGATACTAAAGTTGTTATTCAATTAGCCGATCGATCATGCATATCCCCTAAAGGCCTTCTAGAAAATGTTCTTGTTAAAATCCATGATTTCGTATATCCTACGGATTTTTATATGATTAACACTTGTGAGGGAAAGAAGGGAACTTCGGGAGTTTTGCTAGGTCGACTTTTTCTTAAAATGGCTAAAGCATTAATTGATGTTTGCAAGGGTACTATCTGTTTGGACTATCATGGTGAGAAGTTTACTTATAGTATTGATGATGCTATGAAAAAACCCCTTGATTGTGAAAATGCTTATTCTATTGACGTTATTGAGCCTCTTGTCCAAGAACATCTTGAGACGACAATAATGCAGGATAAGTTAGAGTTAGCATTGACACAAAGCCTCTCTGAGATGGATGTCCAAGGGATGCTAGATGAAGAAGTAAAGGAAGCCATCTTATCTTTATATGCAGTTCCAGAAGCCGTTACCTCCAGTAGCGGCATCTGCTTGCCCAAGCAGAATGTGGAAGACAGACCAGTGCCATCACATGTCAGACCGCCCGTTCTGGAACTTAAGAAGCTGCCAACCAACTTAAAGTATGTTTACCTTGGTCAAGATCAGACTCTTCCTGTGATTATCAGCAATGAATTATCAAAAGAACAAGAAGAGCAATTGGTCGAAATTCTGAAGAAACATGCTCGAGCTATTGGTTGGAGTTGGCCGATATCACCGGAATCAGTCCGGATGTTTGCACACACTACATCCTATTGAAGCCGGATAGTAAGCCAAGCCGAGATCCACAAAGGAAGTTAAATCCCAACATGCGAGAAGTTGTCTTGAAGGAGATTTTGAAGTTACTTGATTTGAGAATTATCTACCCTATCTCGGACAGCAAATGGGTCAGCCCAGTACATGTTGTACCAAAGAAATCAGATTTTCAAGTCATTGAGAATGAAAAGAATGAGTTGGTACCAATGAGGTTAGTAACCGGATGGAGAATGTGCATCGACTATAGGAAATTGAACATGGCAACAAGAAAGGATCATTTTCCTTTACCGTTCATTGATGAGATGCTTGAGAGACTTGCCGGTCAATCCTATTTTTGTTTTCTTGATGGATATAGTGGATACTTTTAAATTTATATCAACAAGGATGATCAAGAGAAGACCACCTTCACATGTCCATTTGGCACTTATGCTTATCGCCGCATGCCTTTTGGATTGTGCAACGCTCCCGGAACTTTCCAACGTTGCATGATGAGTATTTTTTCCGATCTCATTGAAAAATGCATCGAAGTATTTATGGACGATTTCACCGTCTATGGAGATTCTTTCGATCGATATCTCAGAAATCTAGATGTGGTTCTAAGAAGATGCGTGGAGAAGAACTTGGTTCTTAATTACGAAAAGTGTCATTTCATGGCAAGGGAAGGAATTGTTCTTGGCCATATAATATCCGAAAGAGGTATCAAAGTTATAAGGCGAAGGTTGATTTAATTGCCCAGCTGCCGTATCCAACAAATATCAAGGAGATTCGAGGATTTTTAGGCCATGCTGGATTTTACCGAAGATTCATTCGGGACTTCGTCAAGATCGCTCAACCTTTAACAAGGTTACTTCAGCAAGACGTTTCGTTTGTCCTAGCTGATGACTGCAAGAAAGCTTTCGACATTCTGAAGGACAAAATTGGTCACAGCTCCTATTATGCAAGCTCCGAATTGGGAAATTCCATTTGAGCTTATGTGGGATGCAAGTGACTACGCTGTTGGAGCTGTCCTTGCCCAAAAGAATGCAAAGGATAGTCATGCTATATACTATGCCTCAAAGATGCTCAATCCAGCCCAATGCAATTACACCACTACAGAAAAGGAGCTACTCGCTATTGTTTTTACCTTCGACAAGTTCCGCTCATATCTGCTTGGGTCAAAGGTGATCGTCTACACTGATCATGCTGCCGTGAAGCATCTACTCGCAAAGAAGGAGACCAAACCACGTCTTATACGTTGGATTTTGCTATTACAAGAATTTGATTGGGAAGTGCGAGATAAGAAAGGAGCTGAAAATAATGTAGCTGATCATTTTAGTCGTTTAGTTCATCCAGAAGATGTTGAACCAATCAAGGAACAATTTCCAGAAGAGCATCTCTATTATTCTGTGATCCCAGATGCTGACAACTTGGCCAAGCCATCTGAAGAAAATTCTACTATCAGCTTATCCAAGTGGAAGTACGGAACTGAGGCAGAATGTTATGCAATTGAAGGGAAAGATGGTAAAACTCTGTGGTATGCCAACATTGTAAATTATCTCACTTCAAGGAGACTACCACCAGACTTTACCATGGCTCAAAAGAGGAAATTAATGAGTGAATGCAAGTATTATTTTTGGGATAATCCTACACTTTGGAAAGTTGGAGCCGATCAAGTTATTCGAAGGTGCGTACCCGAAGAGGAATAATTTGAGATCTTAGAGCGATGTCATTCATCACCTTATGGAGGACATGGAGGAGTAAAACGTAGTGCACGAAAAGTTCTCGATTGTGGGTTCTTTTGGTTAACTTTGAATAGAGATGCTTATGAGTTTTGCAAGAGTTGCAAACGTTGCCAAATGCTTGGTAATATTGGCTTGCGAGATGAACTACCACAACATCCGATGCGATTTTGTGAAATATTCGATGTATGGGGTATGGACTTCATGGGACCTTTCCCTAGCTCGTTCGGAAACTTATACATACTATTGGCTGTAGATTATGTGTCCAAATGGATCGAGGCCAAGGCAACTCGCTCCAATGATTCCAAAGTCGTTGTTGGATTTCTTAAGTCTAATATTTTTAGCCGATATGGTGTTCCTCGAGCCATAATAAGTGATAATGGTACTTATTTCTGCAATCGTACCGTTGAAGCTTTGATGAAGAAATACGGATGTCAACATCGCCTATCTACTCCGTATCATCCCCAAACAAACGGTCAAGCTGAAGTATCCAATAGGGAGATCAAGAATGTTTTGGAAAAGACGGTTAATCCGTCTCGAAAAGATTGGAGTACAAGCTTGGAGGACGCTCTTTGGGCGTACAGAACCGCATACAAAACCCCTATTGGTATGTCCCCTTATCGTTTGATCTTCGAAAAGATGTGTCACTTACCGGTTAAGCTCGAACATAAGACATTTTGGGCCGTGAAAACAACGAATATGAACTTGTTCAAGTGTGAGGAGGAACGCAAGTATCATTTGCAAGAATTAGAAGAGCTTCGACTTAAAGCTTATGATGCCTCTATGTGGTAAAAGGATCGAACCAAGGCTTGGCATGATCGTAATCTGAGATCTAAACAATTTAAAGTTAGACAATTGGTGCTCTTATACCAATCTAAACTTCGACTCATGCCCGGGAAGCTTCGTTCAAGATGGATAGGGCCATTTGTTATCAAGTCAGTTCGGCCAAGCGGAGTGGTCGATTTAGAGGATCCCGCTACGAAGTCTACTTTTGTGGTGAATGGTCATCGGCTAAAGCTCTATCATCACTTGCACCAATTAAAAACAGTGGACGAGATTCCATTGTACCTCCCACCATACACTTGATCAGTTTGGAAGAGTCGAGCCTGTGACTCTAACTCAAGGCGCTTGTGGGAGGCACCCCACACGTATCCTTTATTTTCCGCATTTTATTTCATAGTCTAGGTTTATTTTATGTTTTTTCTTATATGGTTATTAGTGTTGGTTTTTTGTGCTGACTATTTTATGCAGGAAATCTAGATATTTGTGGAATAATTTTGTCAAATAGGAAAACAATATCTAGTTAAGGAAGGAGGAAATATACCTATGTTCTTGGTCGAGGACCTGATTGCAAAATACTTCAAACTTTTGTGGTCCAATTGACATCAAAGTTGAAGTGTGAGGAGGTTGCAGCAAAGCGGGGGTGTATTGCACACCAAAAGAAATTGGAGGACTCAATTACAAACCCTCAGGAATTGGGAGCTTTAAGAACGCATCGAAAGGGGGGGACCTCATAACTGTTCCCGCGCTCAAATCTTCCCCTCCCTTCAAAATCATCTTCCACCGAGCTACTCATCATCTCCTCCCTTCTACATCATCTTCCACAACCATCAATAGCTCCCAAGAAACAAAAGACTATTGCCTCCGCTGCGAAGAAGAAGACTCTACCTACTCAGCCGTCGGCTCGCCAGCAGAGAGCAAACCGCCGACGGCAACCCACTCCACCACCGGTTCAACAAGAGGTGCCTACGCACACTGACGTTCCGCCGGCTACGGCGGATGAGCCCGTTGAAGAAGTGGTTGCTACGCACACTAACGTTCTGCCGGCTAGGGCGGATGAGTCCGTTGAAGATGTAGATGTTTCTAGCGCGATTCCTGAGGTACCACCGGTGCCCCATGCAGAGTCCACTTCGCTGGAAGTGCAGAAAACTCCATCCCCATCTCCATCTAAAGTTCCGGAGGAATCCCCTGTTTCTCCTACTCACATTGTTTAGCCGCGTCTGTCGCCGGCTAGGGTTTCCACTCCACCGCCTGAAAAATCTGCATCCCCCGCAAAATAGCCCATTCCTGCGTCTCTACCGCCTCCAGAATCTCCTCTTTCGGAACCTTCCACCGCCGCTGCCCGACGAGTGATTCAAGCCCGCGCTGCATCTGTGGGTGGCACTGTTCGAGAGGATGGATCCATCCATATTCCATGGGAACGATTGATAGTGGATGGCGTGTACCCTGAGGACGATGATGATGAAGATTATATCCCGGACGTTGATTGCCCAACCGATATGTTGCTAGATGCCAAAGACCAAACCCTATTTCACCATTATGCCAAAGCCGAAGAGGATATCTCTGACTCCGAGCCGGCCGAAGACGGTTACGACAACATGTTCGTAATCCGCATCTTGAATGAAGAAGATCGTCTCCGCCTTTGCCATTTTGAAGAGGATGAGTTGGCCACGAAGTGTGAGAAGAGGCAGTTTCGGGCCTGCAAGTCAGGTATGTTTGTTGATTCTAAGGTGTTGGTTAGTTTGGGTATCCGTGATCAGTTTTATGCCTATTTCCGTGCTATTGGTTGGATTTGGTTACTTATCCCGCATCATTTCGCCTTACCGCAAGATATTGCTCTTGAATTCTTTACTTCTTTCCACTTTGTTGATGTTGGTACTGTGAATGATGACTGCATAGCTTTCCGTTTGGGTGGACATGAATTTCATACTTCCTTATTGGATTGGAACATAAGGTGGGGTTTGTTAGATTATGCTGATTATTGTGATGATGTGTTTGATTCTTATTTCCGTGGTTTGCCTGAGTCGAATCCAGCATATATAGGTCCTAGGGATGCATGGAAGTTGCTTGCTCCGTCTGATCCGAATGAATTTTATGCCTCACGTTCTCATGTTTATCATGTTGAGAGCCCTGTTATTAGATTGTGTCATTACTACATTGCTTATAATCTGACTGGCATAACTACGGGTTTTTCTAAAGTGAGTGCTACGGAGTTGTACTTTTTATGGTGCATGTTGTTGGGTTATGAGTCAGTAGATGGTACTCAGCTGCTAGTGGTTAAAAGAATATTGGGGGAAATCATAGTAGTACTATGGAATTGAAGATCCCAAAACCCAACTGATATCAGTCGTGCTGAGTGTCTATAGGATTAAATGATGTATATGTTAGACTTTTTTTTTATTATTATCTTTTGTCTAAGTCCTGTACGGGGTAAACTGTTGGACTGATCTTCTGACGAAGTTACTTTCCAGAACCGCACGTCATCTTTGTAAGAGCTTGCGTTCTTCAGCCAGCAGCTGATCTTCACCTCAGTAGGAGACAGCCCCATCGCCGATAAGCCATCGCGAAGAACATATGCAAAGCTCGGATACCTTCGCAGTCGCCAGCTGACCTACTCAGTAGATGTATTCCTTGTCAGCCGACTCAGTCGAAGAAGACAGAGACTTATCTAGTCTACGTGTCCGACCAAAAACGACCCAGTCGCACAAGTCTTTTCGAAGTTCAGCAGAAGATCTTACGAGGTTGTTTGAATAGTCAACTTTGACTCTGACACATTCTCACCAACCACAAACCTCGACCAATGAGAAGCCGACAACACCATATCTGCTCTATACCGTAAAGCTGCTCTCATGTACATTAATTAACTGCCCTGCTGCAACAAATTCGAATTTATGGCCGTTTTCTTTGGAAGCTTGTGACACGTGGCATCGTCGTCTCCAACGGACATATGCCATAGCTCACAACTATAAATAGAGAAGAAATTCGAAGCTCCACGAAACGGAATAAAAAGGGAAAAACGCTCAAGCTTTGAACACTCTAGCATACTCAAAGATTATCCAGAGAAGAACTTGCTTTCTTAGAAAATTCTTAGTTCTTCACTCTAGAGTACTTAGATCCCTCTCTTCTCTAGACTAAGCTCATTGCCATATTTATAGCTTAGATTCGAAGGAGTTCACTTTCTGTGAATTGTTCTTATTGTAAGAACTCCTTCTTAGTTGGAGATTATTCCATCCCTTTCGAACTTCGGTTTGAATTGTAAAGTCGCTAAGGACTATAACTTAGAAGGATCTGTCCAGTGCACAGATACCTGCTGAGGCTTGCTCAGTTTAATCAACAAGTTATCCTGCCATTGTCAGGACCGTGGACGTAGGATCTTGCGTATCCGAACCACGTTAAATCGCTTGTGTTGTTTACTGTTTTATTGCATATCATAACTGTTCAAAATCATATGTTTGCATAAAACATGTTTCTAAAGCGCACAGCCAAAAGAACTTGATTTGTGAAAAGCGTTTTTCAAAACTGAGACGAATCTCCGGGCCCCACACTTATCCGCACAACGTCTCCGACTGAGTTTCAACGACTGACAAAAGTCAATAGAAGAACTCAGTAGCTGACCCACTCTGACCCAGTGATCGAAGGTTACTATTTGGCACTGTTCATCAGTTGCACTAAACAACTCAGCTGTCCTTCGGTTTGAGAAGAAGAAATTGTGATCAGGTGTATTCACCCCCCCCCCCTCTACACCTGACTATCGTCTCTAGACCAACACATGCATACATGAACCAAGCTAGATTTAGGGTATTGGATAGCGCATTGTTTGGAGAGCATAGCTGCTAGGCCGAATCGGCACCATACTCTTTGTCATTTGCTTGCCACATTCTTTGTTCGCAACTTTGCTTTAATATTCCGTGTACCACTGTCTATGTGTGATCCACCTGCCACTATGAGCGTCAGTCGGTTGAGGTCAGCCAAGCTGACCTATGTTGGTACTGACGGTCTGGACAAGTTCTTTAGGCCGGGACCTGGTGTCCCGAGTCAATCTGTGGGTGCGGGGGGGGAGGAGGAGCAGGACAGGCTCGGCCGGATAGAAGCCAGGTTGGAGAAGATTGCTGAACAGCTGGAAGAATTTCAGAAGGAAGTGATAGCTCGCTTGGACGAGCTGAAGAACCGGTGAACCATTCCCCTAGTCAGTCAGTTTTTTTTATTTTTTCTGTCTTATTTGTTTTCAGTCTTTGTGTGTCTATGTTTGTTTCCTCTGCATGCTTCTATATTTTCTCTGTTACTTGCTCGAGGGCGAGCAAGGTTGAAGTGTGAGGAGGTTATTTTAGGTTTGTGTCCTTCGTCCTAGGTCGAAGCATGCTAGGTTTACATGATTTGTTGATGTGATTTTAGGATAAATCTGCCCAGATTCTACGTACTTTCCTTGACTGAATTCTGCATGATTGTAGTGTATTTTCTCTTTCTATTGAGGATTTTGTATGTGGCTTGGGATGAGGAAATTTAAGCATGATAAAACTGAACTTTAAAACTCCATCACTAAAGGGAGATTTGAGCCTTTAAAAGTGGGACACTTCCCACTATTTTCTTCAGAGTGATGTGCTGCAAAGTCTCCATAGCTTGTGGTCATGTGTGACAAATGATAGGAGGCAAATTAGGGTTAACCAATTTGAGCTTTTAATTCTTTCAATTCCTACCTTCGCTCAGCCCCTAGTTAGCCACTTTGAAGCCTTGACTTTGTTCTTTCATGAGTTATTTAAAGAAGTCAAGCCTTTCAAAGCCTTTCTCTTGACCTTATGCATGCATGTGTTTGCTGTGGATATTCATAATTTGAGGCATTTTTTATTGAAGAGATTTTATAATTAGTTGGAGATAGTGTTTAAATTGATACCCCCCCCCTGGAGTTGTGCTGTTTTACATTCTGAACGCTGCCGGCAGTCAGTTTGGCCAGGCAGAGTGTTGTACTAAAAAGAAATAAATATTGAAGGGGGGCTAAAAAAAAAAAAAAAAAAAAAAGAGTTGAAGTTGCAGAAAAAGAAAAGGAAAAAGAAAAAAAAGAGAGCACCCGTTGAAAAAATAAAGGGAAGGATGAAGTCTGAATGTTTATATTCTGCCTTGCCCAAGTCTGTATGTGAAAATAAATCTCCACCAGTGCTAAACTGTATATCTCTTGTGCTTACTATCTGCTTGCCTAATCAAATGCCTCAGTAAATAGCATGCTGCATATTTATACTTAATTTTCAGAAGCTTAGGACCCCTAGGATTCCCTACCATGTCATATATTTGAATGAGTCCTTAAGCCCCATTACATCCAAGAGAAAGACCTCTTTGAGTTGCTAGATTGACCACTTGCTATTGTAACTGCGTGACTATGTTGTTTTTATGAGCGGCTTGCCCGGACTAGATTAGACAGAGATGAGTGAATCGGTGAGCTAGTTCAGTTATGCTTATGTTTTGACCAAGCTGATATCTGAATCCATGGTTTGAGAATTATGCTGCTTGACTTGTTTGATGAAGGTTTTGATTGCATTGCATGTTTGGGCAGAGATTGAGAATCATGGACATTTCATGGCTGCTTGGTATGTTTCAATGTTTAGTCTATTGTGTTTGAGTCTTTTGATTTATTTCTCTTCTTTGAATCCGAGTCTCGTGTCTTAGTGTTTTTTTATTATTATTTTATTTTTGTTCTTTTAGTCTGTTTTGAGTCTTGGGGAATGGTGATTCGAGTGGGAGTATTCTTTTGTTCATCCCATACTTGAGGGCAAGTATGATTCAAGTGTGAGGATATTTGATGTGTCGATTTTATACCCCTTGAATTCACCCGGTTCTGACGCTCATCTTGTCAAAGTTGATGCTGTTTTGTGCGCAGAAATGTCTATTTTCAGCAGGTTTATGATCAGATGATGAGATGGCGATCCGGAGCTGATTTGGAGATATTTTGGTGATTTTTGGAGATAAAAACGGGATTTAGATCGAGAAGGAAAGATTTGCCAAAGATTTAGAGCTTGAAGATATTTTAGGGCTGGAGTTATACAAGGAAAATGAGTCTTGAAGATCAAGATTCAAAAGATTTGCCCTAGATTTCTTTCCTTTGGAGAATCAAGCTCAAGATCTATATAAAGGGGCTGGAGACGAACGACAAAAACAACAATCTACCCCACAATTCAACGCTTCATTAGTTTAGTTTCGTCTTCAAGCCATCTCATTCTTAGTCTCGTAGCTTAGGTTTAATTTTCAGCAAAACTTAGGTGACGAATATGAGATACAAACTTTGTGAGATCTAATTGTTTGTAGTAATTGAAGACTAGGATTTCGACTTAATTCGGGGCAGAAAGATTTAATTGGATTAACTTAAACCTAATCAATTTAGGTTATAAAGATTAGTGCCAGATTGTTCAACAACTTAGGTGGCGAAGCTATCGTAACGGTAGTCGAATTAAGGAAGTTAATCATCTATGTCAGCTTGTCCAACAACGGTAGAGATTAAAATTGGGTTCCTTCCTCGTAATGCTATCTAAACATTAAATCTAGGTTTGTTCAACAAGCTAGGTTGTGGTTAGGTTAGGGAGTAGTGGAAATTTGTTCAACAAGCCATTACCGACTAAGTAAGTAGGAATTGGGGTATGTACGTGACCAACACTCTATCCTATAACTGGTTGATCTTAGGAATTAATTAAATCTATGCATCCATGATCGAAGTAGTTATCTCATACAAGTTACCCGAAGCCGAGTCTGCCTTTCTCTACTTGTTTATTTCTATCCACTTTCCTGTTATTTACTTTTCTTTGCCTAGGTAGTAAACCCAAAATTTATGCGTGGTGGCATCACCAAAACTCTGATCAAAAGGATAAATATTATTGATTCTCACTGTTCCCTGAGTTTGACCTTGTTCTATACTAATTATAAAATTCTAAGTGTGTACAGGAATTTTATTTGGTGTGAAAACAGCGACCACCACACACCTGACAGAGGGTTGAGGTATCCATCAGATGATAATTTTGAATTAACTTGCTATACTGACGCTGACTATGCAGGTTGCAGGCTCGATCAAAAATCAACTTCAAGAACGTGTCAGTTCCTCGGTAGCAAGCTGATTTCATGGTTCTCCAAGAAACAACATTCAGTAGCCACATCCACTACTGAAGCTGAATACATGGCTGCTGGAAGTTGTTGCGCCCAGATCCTTTTGGCTTCGACAGCAATTGCGCGACTACGATGTAATTCAGAATGAAGTGCCGATCTACTGTGACAATACCAGTGCCATTGCCATCTCGCAGAATCCTATTCTACATACAAGATGCAAGCACGTGGACATTCGACACCACTTCATTCGCGATCATGTCGAGAAGAAGGACGTCAGATTACAGAAGATCCACACTGACATACAAATGGCTGATATTCTGACCAAGCCTCTAGCTGAAGCTAGATTCAGAGATCTTTCAGTTGAGCTCGATCTCCTGGAATCTACTGACTTCACTCAGTAAGCGTTTCAGATGGAGTACCCTTAATAAGGGGGAACACTTATTCTACACTGAATTCGTTTAGTTTCGAGATTCAGCAACCAATTACACGTGGTATTAGCTGATTACTATGTTCAGCTGATATGTTTGCGTATCTCTTTCAGTAGTCAACTCAGCATACATAAAAAGGTTTTTATGATAAAGAGTTCAACATCGCACTTAATGCCTTAAAGAATGTCATTTATTAAAATCATTTTCATTTATTACACGACATTCTATGTTCTCTTTGCTGAAACTGCTTTGCATTTAATGCATGTCATATCAACTTACTTCTTAAGACATTATAAGTCTGAGATTTGACTAGGCGTCACAGTAATCATGACTCTTTTTATATTATAAAATCGTGACCATCCACTAAAAAAGTGGGATTTAATCCCAATTGTTGGTCAGAAACGTTTCATATTCAAACACTCTATATATCGATGTGATCATCCTTAGAACCGCCATTTTCGCCATTGCCGTTTCTGCAAAACCTTAAGAACTCTCTGAAAATCTTTCTGCATCTACATACTTTCACTTAGTTCAGAGATCTTACGGTAAATCTTATTTGATATAGCACTTACAGACTAACTCTATTTTCAAGTGCTAATCCTCTATTTTGCAGATAGTCATGTCGAATCTCGCTGTCGTCTCTCCCATGGATATGGTGGAGATCCTGGAGAAAGACAGAGTGTGGTGTGAGCCGGTCATAGAGTTCGACTCCAGTAGCCTGGAGTTCATGGATGAAGTCTATGATGCGCTGAGGGCATTTGGACTCGAGGCGTTTCTGTCCAAGAAACCCTCGTTCTTCCTTCCTCGTCAGATTGTTGAGTTCTATCTCAACATGGAGGAGGAAGATGGAGACTTGTGTGGGTTGTTCCTCGTGTATCATATTTCCGACCAATCCAAGGCTTCTCCGATCGTGAAGCGGATGTCACTGAAGCAGGCACTTTAGAAGAGCTTCAAACTCCCTTCAGAAGGCATCAATCCTGCCGGTTATAAGGGCGATGTGTTGGATGACTACCTGACACTGTTCTGTGGGAAACCAACAAACTTCAGGGCTGCCTTTCCCAAGAGCAGCATGCTCCCCAAGTTCAGGGCCTTGGCGTACATTGTGACGTAGATCCTTACAAGTCAGGCCGGTTCTTTCGATCAGGTGTCAAGGCCGAAACTGCAGATGATGATGGCCATTTACGACACAGCTCAAATCAATTAGGCCGACGTCATCATCAAAGAGTTTCAGGCGCAATGGGTGAAGTTCGATTAGTCAACAATCATGATCGAGGACTTCTGTGGAGCTGATCAGATCACATACGCTGACAAGGAATACTTCAATCCCAAGAAGATCAGGTTCCACAGCCAGGCCAATTCTCTTCAGCAGATTGGCGCTGGTGCCGGAGAGGGGAAGGGCAAGAGGAAAGCCCCCACCCTAGTGAAGAAGGGCACTACACCTTAGAAGAAGAAGAATGCTTCTGAGCAAGCCATTGTAGTGGCCCCTTCTGTCCAACAGAGTAAGCATAGATTGACGCTGACGAGAAGCTTACTCGTGAGATTGCTGAGGTTGAGGCGGCAAACAAGCCGAAGAAGGCCCCTGCGAAGGCCAGGATAAAGGTACCTGCCAGAAAGCCCGCTCAGAGGCAGGTGATTAGGAAGCTCTCTCTCCAAGACGACGCTGACAAAGAACAAGAGAAGGAGAGAGAAGCTGAGAAGAAACACGCTGACTCATCCCAGCAAATGAAGAAGAAACCGACTGAGCCTACCATAGACAAATTGATCGACCTCAGCATAAGAGCACTCGACTCCAGAGCTTAATGGCATCAACTCGCTGAAGCTAGATGGAAAGAGGCAGAAGCCAAGGAGAGGGCGGCTGTAGAGGCAAGAGAAACAAAACGACTGAAGCCTAGGCCACCACCTCCTAAGGACAGGGACATCCCCACAACCTCCAAATTCTTCAGACGAGGCCGCAAAAATAATGAGCAGAAAATTCACAGATGGCCTCGCGTAGATTAGTGGATTCCTTGGGAGAAGACTCAGGCTTGGGAGACGATCAAAGCTGAATTCATCAAGAGATACTACGTATGGCAGTTTTGGCCCGACTCCATGAAAGCCGAGACGTTCGGTAAATGGATTGAGAGGAATGATAATGAAGTTTACAATATAGTTCAAAAGGTCCTTCTTGAAGATAACATTGTTGTTAGAACTCTGGCAATCAGAACTCCACCACCACCGAGAAAACTAGACGGATCATTATACACAGTCGTGATTGAAACTGAAGCTAGGGATGCAGCCAAAGCTCTTGAACTTGAACCTACTGATCCAGATGATATTCCGAAGATTCAGAAGCTGAGGCGTGACACTTTCAAAATGTATGGACTTCCTTTGCCCGAAGATAAATCGAATGATTTCAAGGCAAGGATTCGACGCTTTAAATCTGCTAGGAAGTAGTCTAGCTTGGTTGTGTTTGTTATATTCCCTAGTGTAGCAATATGATGTAACTGTACTCTAATTCTTATCATCAATACATTACTTGGCCTGACAATTCCTTATTGTCTCAATGGCCTGCTTCATTTTTACTTTTAACACTCAAAATCACCTAAGTGATTGCTGACTCACACACCCACTGATTATTTATGTGTTCGGTTCTTGCTTAGATTAGAAGACTTGAAGATACTCTCCATAGATTCTCATTGTAATATTTGTAAGGAGGTTGTATCTGATAGTTCTTTAGATTCTTAGATAGTGTTAGATATAGTTTGATAGTGATAGGTTTTGGCATCATCAAATAGGGGGAAATTGTTGGAAGATGATTCAGCTGTTGTTTAGGGAGTAGTAGATTTGGATGATCCCAAAACCCTATGTTGATTGGTGAACTATTCCTATGTAAAAGTTAACACCTTGTCTTTGAGTTTTTCAGACTTAGTAGACTCGCCTTCAGCATGGTCCAACTCAGTAGTTCAGTTTGCTATTCTTCAGTAGACTATCCGCCGCAGTGCCATGGAGTGAAGATTCAGTATGGCTGGACTCAGCAGGAGCAGCACACTGAAAGGTGTTCAGGAGTCGGTGGGACTCGGACTCGGCGAGGCGCTATCGAACTCGAGTCTTGACCTTCAGTAGAGTTGAACTCAGCAGGAGTATACTGCTGAACCTATGGGTCAGACTCAGCAACGGCCTGTAGGTTGCTTTAACTGATACTGGACTTCAAAGTCAGATTCACTAGAGTTGTCTGAGGTCGTACATCTGAGAAAAGTCAGCTTCAGTAATGTCTCAACCTGTTTTTTATACCTCGACCAATGACAAGCAGCCAGCTAGCAAAGTATCCTACAAAAGCTGCAAGTCAACCACTTTCTGCAAAGAAGCGGACTCTACATAATTTAAAGGAAGAAGTCGTTTGCTACCTATATAGAGTGACACGTGGACTGTTTCGTCTCCAACGGATCTATTCATGTTCACTACTATAAATAGAGGGAAGATCGTGATCTTTCAAGTCGCACTACACGATCACACAAGCGACCATACGGGAACTCAAGCATTCAAAGATTCAAAGCTCTAGAACACTTAGTGATTACTCAGCTGAAGAACACGAACCCAGAGTTGATTATTCCTCTTTGTTCTTCGCTCTAGAAGTCTCTCTCGTTCCCACCCTCTAATAAGGGTGTAAGTGGTTTCGGTCCGAACCGCGAAACCGACGGAACCGAACGGAACCAAACCGAAAAATGCGGTTCGGTTCGGTTTCATGGTTCGGTTTGGTTTATATTTTTCGAAACCGTTTACAATCGGTTCGGTTCACGGTTCCAAAGGTTTAGAAACCGCTCAAACTGAACCGAACCAATGAAACCGAATGAAATATAAAGATTTTTGTTAATACTACCTACTACTTACTTACTAGGTAGTATACTAATACGTGATTATTAGGGGTATAGTAGGTAATTGATACAAATGTAAATATGTAATTAAAAAAATTAAAAAAGAGATGTTAATACTAATATTACACTAGGGCAGTAGGGCACGTCACACAACTGAGTCCTTACTACACCACTCTTTTGTCTTCTCAATTCTCATTTCCATCTTCTTTCTCATTTCTCAATTCATTCTTAATACTATTTTCACTTTTTCTACCAAAACGTAAAAGTTGAACATCAAGTCCGCCATCCGTAGGAATTTTTTCTGGGAGTTCTTAGTTCATCCGTTTACGTGGAGTCATGAAGTTGTTTCATTTTGCTACTGCCTGTGTGGATTGTGGAGTCATGAATTTGTTTCCCCTAGTTGGGGATTAACTATTGTAGTTATGTTAAGTATATTTATATTTTGTTAATATTTTGGAGCCCTAGTTGAAGATTAACTTTTGTAGTTATGTTTAGTATATTTATATTTTGTTAAAATTTTGGAGTTGTCGTGCTTGGATTTCATTCACGTTAAACATGTATGTAATATTATGGTTCAAAAAAATCTATTTAGGATTTAAAAAGGTAGAACCGATGAACCGAACCGAACCGAACCATTTCGGTTCGGTTCGGTTCCAAAAGTAAAGTACACCTTAAACCGAACCGAACCACTTTCATATGTTCGGTTCGGTTCCTAAATTGTACTAAAAACCGAACCGAACCGAACCGAACCGTTACACCCCTACCCTCTAACATTAAGCTCATTGTAAAATCTATAGCTTAAACCGAATGAGTTCATTTATTGAACTGTTCTTAGTGTTAAGAACTCATTCATCGTTGGAGATACATTCAAACAATATTGTTTGACCTGTAAACTGAGACTTGCTCAGTATAATCACAAGTAAAAGTTTGTCCTGCGTACAAACTAACTGAGACTAACTCAGTATAATAAAATAGTATCTTGTTTTGTTCGGGACAAGTGGATCTTGCGTATCCGAACCACTTTAAAAACCGATGTGTTGTTTAATTGTTGCATGATATAACTGTTCATACTGAAAATCTCTTTACAAAATCATACAACTGCTATTTCAATACAAAGCTAAAACATCGCACTAATCTACTGAACAGCTTTAGTAAACAAACGTTTTCGAAACAAACTGAATCGCGCCTACACATTTCCGCACGCTATTGAACCTCTGCTGAACGGTTCTGAATTATGACATCAGTCAGCTTGCAGATCTCAGTATTGTCAGTCACTCTGTCCGCGCGATCAAGATCAGCTTGCTTGGTCTACTGAATCTATTCAATAGACATCTTCCGTGAAACAGACTGATCGCGTTTTGAGCTTGAGAAAAAGGTTTTCAGGTGTATTAAACCCCCCCCCATTCCCTACACCTGAACGTTTGACTCCACCAACAAATTCATAAAATACACATTTAAACAAAATTTCTTAATTTCCGTGTCGAAACCAAATAGGACAGTAATAGCTGGGCGGAGGGAGTATAATGCAACATTCATTACCATTTATTACAATCACAGTGATTAGATTAAATTATCAAAATTTAACGGTATTAACACCTATCCCACAAAATGTAATAAAATATGCATAGTCCCCTTATTTGTTTTTTAATACAAGAGAAATCTTAATTATGAACTGCATTAACCTCTTTCAACAAAATATGCTAATTTGTTACTAAAAAATCATTATGATTAAAGCCAACGTTGGAAAAGGCGAAAGCAAATTTCGCTTTTGAACTTGGTAACTTTACCTGTATATTTGTATATGAACATGAGATTACTACTATTGTGTACTTTTCAGATATAAAATGCGAAATTAGATTATTATTATCTTATTATTGTTATCTATTTTTCATTATATATTAAAAAAAATGCTTTATTTTTTCGAAATAGATAACAGTGACATCTTTGCCGCAAGTTTGTTGAGTTATCATTATGAGACGCACCGCAGATATTATGTATTTCTCCTTTCTAGGGGTATAAGTGGTTCCGCTCTGAATCGCGAAACCGATCGGACCGAATCGAATCAAATCGAAAAATGTGGTTCGGTTCGGTTTCGCGGTTTGGTTCGGTTTATTTTTTTAGAAACCGTTTTCATTCGGTTCGATTCGCGGTTTCAAGAATTTTTGAACGGTTCGAACCGAATCGAACTAATATCCTATTTTTTAATTTTTTTTATTTAATATTTGTCTTTCTTATATGAGAATATTGTTGGATTTTGATATTAGATTTAATTTTAGATCAATTCTATTCTATACAAATGAAGAGAAAGGAATAACAACTCTATACTTATGAGTTCGGAATGAGTGACATCTTATAAACTATTATTCTTGCATTATTTAAGATTTAAAAAATAAATAAAAAAATAAAAAAGTAAACCGATGAACCGAACCGAACCATTTATAAGCGGTTCGAGCGATTCGATTCGGTTCCGAAATTGAAAAATCCATCAAACCGAACCGAACCAAACCATTTCTATATGTTTTATTCGATTTCTAAAATAAATAAAAAGTCGAAACGAACCGAATCCTTACACCCTACTCCTTTCCGTCTACTGTGTGTTTCTTCTCTCTTTGATTTCTTTTTGGGGCTGTGTTTTTCCCTGCTTCTCTCTCTCTCTCCCGTCAACTGACAGAGTTAAGGGGGCGAGTGCAGTACCTACCTCATAACAACAGCTACAAGCAAGACAGAGAGAGAGAGAGAGAGAGAGAGAGAGAGGAGGGAGGTTGTAGTGTTGATGATCTTGGTTTTATTTGGTATTACATGAAGATTCAAAATCTGGGCTTACTTAAAGATGTCAACATTACAACAGTCAAGTGATGCCGATTTGGAATCAGCCATGGATTGCGGCAACGGCGGAGGCGGTAGTGGCCACCGCCGAAGTGGCGCCGCCGTGGGGGGAGTAGGCGAAGTGCAGTTAGCAAATGCAATTGACAAGGAGGAGAGGATGCAATCCAGTGTGTCGGAGTGTACGGTAGAGATTGTGGATCTGGAAGCTGGAGCTCCGGAAACCAAGCTCCATTCGACTGAGAGTGAGAGGGATTGTAGGATATGCCACCTCAGCATGGATGCAACCAATCAGGATTCAGGGATCCCCATTGAACTCGGCTGTTCTTGCAAGGATGATTTGGCTGCTGCCCACAAACAATGTGCTGAGGCATGGTTTAAGATTAAGGGAGACAAGTAAGTCATATTCCAGAAAAAACTCACAATTATCAACTTTTAGTACTTGTATCTTGATTTTGACTTTCTGCAACTTTTTTCTTGAAGATTAAGATGTTTCTGGTGTTTATATAGTTAATTTAGTCAATTGCTTGAATACTTAGTTGCTGTAGTGGGAGTTAAATGAGTTTTGTGTTCTTGATTGTTTTATATTCCAATGTTTCTGCATAATTTCCTCCGGATCTTAATTATTTAAGCCTAAAAGTTCACCATATGTTGGAATTTCTTCTTTTGAAAATATATAACTTTAACTCTGAAAGAGAGCTAAAGGCTATTCTGTCTGGTGTTGGACAAAGGGAAAGGAAAAGGGGAAAGTGATTTTGGAAAAGAGAAGGGACCAAAGCTTGGTTATAACAATTGGAAAGATTCTCTGATTCAGAGTAGAAGTTGGAAGCACTAGGAATGTTTTGATTGTGAAGTATTTTGTCTTGTACAGTATTATGAGGAATCTAATCTTCTCTACCAATGGTGGGCTTCTTACTTTATACTTTTTGCATCTATTGGAATCCCACACTGAACCTTTCTGGATCTTCAAACCTCACCCATACATGTATTTGTCTTCAATCCTAACTGTTTATTCTCATCTTAAAGTAATGAGATTGCTCTGCATCTTCTTATCTATGCATCTTTATACTAGCATCTTCTTATCCCACATACAGATTTTTCATACAAGTTTCAGCAATTAATTCCAAGTAGAATTAACATCTCATTTGACCATACTAATTGTTTGTTGCTAACTAGTAGTGGAATGTGGTGTATCTGGATTCAATTTAAAGATTTTTGACGGTTTACTCCAACCCCGTATCTCTCGATTATCTTCTCTGTCCTGATATATATTTTAAGGATGAAGAACATATTTGTCTAAAGGATGAAGAACATAGGAAGAAATGGCAGAGTTAAAGAAATACTACGAACATATTTGTCTAAAGGATGTTATCCTGATTCACTAATGGAGCCAATTTCAAAGGGATATAAGGATTTGAAACTGTTTAATCTCAAGTAACAACAAAAGAAAATTAAAAGTCTTGAAATTTCAAATCTCTAATCTAGTCTTCGGGTTTGGTTTTAGATGTTTTTTATTTTTAGATCATTTGCATCAGTATTAGTTCCTCACTATGTAGTTCCTAAATACGAGTATGAATGATATCCCAACAACATTAAGTCATTAAACGTGGATGAAAACTTCATCTGAGATTGTTGAATACAATTTATTGGCTTTATAAGATTCCATCCACTTATTAACCGCTGGGTGTTGTGATGTGCAGAACCTGTGAGATTTGCGGATCCGTAGCAGAAAACGTAGCTGGAGTAAGTGAGGCTGAGTTGACAGAATCATGGAATGAAGCAAGTGATGCTGCTGCTGCTGCATCCTCAGCCTCGGCTCAGCCACGATACTTCTGGCAAGGCCACCGGTTTCTCAACTTTTTGCTTGCTTGTATGGTGTGTGCGTTTGTCATATCCTGGCTTTTCCACTTCAACGGTTTCTGATGTTCATCGATACAAGTGTAGGTGAATAAATACATACATTATGCTTGGTCGATATTATTTGATACTTGAATCAAGTCAAGTTCGAGTTTGAGTGTTCCTCTATGTAGGTAGAGAGCCATAATGTATAACCGGAACTGTCTACTATGTGTAGACGGTTCAGTTCCACTTCCACAGTTCTGATTTCTATATATTTTTTAAAAATATATGTGGATGGTTGGAAACTCTTTGTCGAAGCCTCCAAGGTTTCCCCTTCCTTGCCGCTCATAATATATCTCAACTACCACTTTATTGATGACTTTTTTTTTAGTAGGATAGGATCTTTTTATACTACTAAGCTTTAGATTAAACGGTTGAGTTGCATTGTGTATCTACAAGATTATAAGTAACATGATCATTTAAATAAGAACAGTTTAGGTCCTAATTCTATCGACATATTTCAAATTTCACGGTTATACCTAATGTATCAAGAATAATCACAATTATAATGAATTTATTTCAAGATCCACGATCCACGAATTCCATCTGCCGATTCTAGCTCCTTTCTTTTGATAGATATATCAAGTTGGCGCTTTTATTCAATTATAAATAAAGAACCAAAGCTACGACAAACTTTGAACAATGATATATGGGATAGGGTAAACACAAAAGACTCCCTGTTTGTTTATTTAATCTCTAAAATCATTAACGAACCCGCCGAGGATATATATATTACACAAATAACAAAAAATGGATTTAAAGTCCTTTTTTTACTCGGATAGTCATATAGAGGAGTGCGCGTGACACCCCTAAATCTATAAATTTTAAAGGCCATCCCTTAAAATGTTTATAATTAATCCATTCATCAATTCGATATCCATTCATTTATACTCTATCAAAAAAAAAAAAAATCTAAACATTAGGCCATGAATTGATAGAACGTCGTATAGCAATTTCCTCTTCCGATAAGGACCAAATCCGAAGGAAGTTGAGATAGAAAGGATAACATTTCAAATTTCTCATAATAAATTCCTTAAACAGAGAATCAACCTAATGCATCAAAGATCCTAATATAGGTACATGCTTGTTGAATGGTCATTTTCTTCACCAAACAAAAATTCAAGAGTAGGCCTGACTAAAACTTTTTGGGACCTGAAACGTAATATTAAAATATATTTAATTACATAAAATATGTGGAGTTGCTTTGGTTTAGTGGAAGAACACTTATACTTGGCGGGATTCAAACCTGAGATGTCTACAATGCAAATGAGCAATACTTAACCACTCAGCTAAACATCTCATTTATGTTTTTATACATGAAATATAAATATATACTCCCTCCGTCCCACCGATCTTGCAACATTTCCTTTTTTGGTCGTCCCACCGATCTTGCAACGTTTCTATTTTAAGTAAATTTATAACTTACTAACTAATTAAATTAACACTTAATAACTTAAGTAAATACATTTAACACTAATTAATTAACCTACCTAATTTAATCTATCTTACCTACCCCTAAATCTAACTTATCTTATCCTCTCTAACTCCAAACCCTAGATCTAACTTATCTTTCTCCTCTCTCACTCGAAAACCCGTCGCTGCATTCTCTTCCTCAAGATCAACGAGATCTTGAGGTTCTTGTCACGCCTCCCCCCCACCCCGCTCAATCCTTCGTTCCCTCCCATCTTGAGGATGAAAATTGAGCCTTGGGAGACCCTCACTGCGTCCGATTTTTTTCACAACGAAGTGAAATCTAGCCCTCATCCTACAGATCCGGGCTGGATCGATGTGAAGAAGCCTCGATTGATAAGTTCTAACGAAGGAAGGTCTCTCACCGAGTCGAAAGTCGCGATGACGACTCCCGGCTGCTTGAATCGCGATGAAGCTTTGGCCAGACGGGAATATCGAGCAGATATTACACGTACTGTTGGCTACTTAGGCAGGAGGGGGCGACGGAGCTTGGTTGAGATGGGCAGATCGGGGAGGGGTCCTGTGTCGGGAATACCTTGCGTATTCCAGCCCCACTTATTGACATTTCTCTTGATGATTGGGTTGAAAAGTGGATTGGAATGAGCGAATCGGAAAAATCAATTGATGAAATGCTTCGGATCTTGGTCCCTGCATTATATCGGCGGTGAGATCTTTCCTGTTAATTTCTGCCTTAAAATATATTGTTGTAAATATTTGTGGAGCATGTATTTGGTGATGGGCAATTAGGTTCTAAGATGATAAAATCGTGGTGCCTTAAAATTGGCCTCTCATATGAACTGCCCTTGTACATACAAACTGCGGTCCATGTTAGTTGCCTTTGTGCTACCTTAAATGCTTTACATGCTTTGATGGCTGCCTTGTGCAACTTCTGGATCAATATGTTTAATGTACAAACTCTGCTCCATGATAGTTTCCTTGTGCTGCCTTGAATGTTTTGTACTGTGTGACTGTTGGATCAATGACAATGATGATTACATGTTGAGTTGTTGACCTAATGATTATGTCCATGTTCTTGTGAGTTGCCTTTGTGCTGCCTTAAATGCTTTTGATGCTTTCATGGCTGCCCTGTGTGACTGCTGGAACTCTGCTCCAAGATGAGTGGATGCTGAGTTGATGAGCTAATTATTCTGTCCATGTTAGTTTTCTTTGTGCTGCCTTAGATGCTTTTGATGCTTTGATGCCTGCCCTGTGTGACTGCTGGATCAATAACAATGATGATTAGATGCTGAGTTGTTGATATAATTTAGAATTCCGAAGTTGTTGTTGTTACGTTTTGTCTTTGCCTTATGCCTTAATACCTGCACTTACCATAATCTATGCCTTACAAAAAAGGCTTTTACAGCCCAAATCTATGCCTGTCAAAAACTATTTAGCCTTTCTAACCCTTAATAACAAAAACTATTTAGCCTTTCTAACCCTTAATAACAAAAACTATTTAGCCTTTCTAATATTTAAAATCCCAATCTATGCCTGAGCATTTTGACATCCTCTATCATTCTATTTTCCAACATGTAAGTCAAACACTCCTTCACTAATTCCAAAGGAACTTCCAAATGAGAAGGCAGTAGTCCTTGTCTGATTAGCCCTTCCTTGTTCATATGAGGTATTCTGTCGCAATTTTGCCCTTTCACCCGCATTATTTCCATTATGCAGCCTTGCAAACTGACAAACACTTTATTAAGTGTTTGTGGTGACAATTCTTCATATGAAGCAGAAACTGCAGCCACTAACTGATCTAATGTATATGAATCAGTTGTGATTTGAATGCTTTGAATGGCTCTAAACCACCCAAGATCCAACACATTAGTGTCTGGAGAATTGGGTGGTTGATGGACTATTCTTATATCAAAGCCTCCCTCTGTTGCAGCCCTTCTGAAATCTGGATCACAGTCTTTAATGTGAGGTCTTGCATTATCTTGCTGTATAAAAATTACTTTGCTTGCATGTTCTGGCCATTTCTCTCTAATTGCTGGTATAATCTAATTGCCAATGATATGATAGTATACAAAATGCATTAATGTAAAATCATTGCAGTAGAATAATGATGAATTTAATTTTCTGAAATCTACTTTAAGTTGAGCTTAATTACATACCTTTGTGATCAAACATTCTTTGATCACTTCCTTAGTTATAGATTCAATTGGCTTTGTAACTAGGGTACCAGCCTGTCTGTTCTTGCTGTTCCTTAATGCTGCCTCAACTCTTGTGAATGTGAATATGTCTATTTTCCCATCAAATAGCACTGAACCATCCTCTGAAAACAGAGGGCGACAGACAGCACACATAAACATTATTTTTGTGATAAATTTCTTGCTTTGGCATGTTCGGTGTGGTTCAACTTCACTAGGTGTGAGATACATCCTTTGGCTTGACTTTGTCATGTAGAACCATTTCTCATCTATGTGAATTGTGTTATGCATGTTCTTGAACTTTAATCTGTTAAGTATTCTATCGAACTCCAAAGCCTCTAGTGAAAACTGCAACCTTAGAAGCTTACATTGGGCAGTTAATGAAGGCTTTATAGCATTCGTATGAGCTTTGATTAGACCTTCTCTGCACCATCTACCAACTGTGCTCTTTGCTGCTCCAATTCCATTAGCTAGTCTCCGGATTGTTCCTCTTTTCAACACCGGCAGTGACTCAATTAATTGTAGATCGATTTGAACGTTTTTGGCTCTTTTGGTTGTTTTCTTAGCTGAGACAAGATTAATGACTTGCCCTTCATCCATTTGTTTTTTTGCAGCTTTCCATACTCTTCTGATCGTGTGCCTTGACCGGCCAAATTGTATGGACAATTCAAGGATCTTACCTCGACTTGGCCTTCCATTGTTGATGCGTATGAGTAGCAGCTGCGCAATTCGATTCCGCTCATCGGTGGTGAGATCTTTTGGACAAGCTTGAGGCATTTTGGGGAGATTGGAATGTGTTGTCTGCCTCTTCTCTCTACTTATATTTATAACTAGTTCTTGTTAGGAGGGAATTTCAAATTAGTGATGCTTGTTTAACTTGCTGGTTTTGGATTAGTTTTGGAGGCAAAATTTACTTTTGATCACATCAAATGAACTGGATCGATGGATCAGCAGAACCAATTCTTCATTTTTATTGTTTTTAATTTGTTTAATGTGAAAGCAGCAATATTATTAAAAATGGTTTCGTTCATTTAATTATGTTAAATGGTGTGAAGTTTACGTAAATAAGAAGAAAATGATGACATCGTGTACATCGAAAAAATTAACGTATAACAATTACTCGAAAGATTAACAAAATCGATACAAATGGTGATTAGAGGAGAGAGAAAAATTAGTTTTGGATTAACACATACCCATCAATAAAGCAACTAACTATCCCACTATCTTAAACTCCGTGCCGAACTACAAATGGAGCAAGCTTCATGGGACGGAGGGAGTATAAGATTTAAGGTCTTCACCGTGAACGCAACTACTCGACGGGTGATGAGTCTTAATTCGTACTATTCAAATTCCGTTGTTTTTGCGCCATTTTTGGCGATTGGATTGTTTTTCGGTGTTGTTTTGCAGATTCCCGAGCTTATGTGGCGATAATATGATGATGTGGCGGCATGCACAATATTAAGGAATTAAAGGGTTAATTTTGGCACAATTCTACGTAGAAGGAAGGAATGGATAAGAAAGGTTTAAAAGATGGAAAGATATCATCAAATCTTTCCATACTTGTTAGATAAGATTCCTAATTCTACAAGGATTGAGAAGGAAACCCTAGATATATATACCTACATGCGTCACGAGAAGGAGGGGGACGAAATCATATCATTATTTATTTTCTTCCGTTCATCATCGCTACCGAAAGCCGAAGGAGACTCCAGCACCATACTTAGTCGCCGTCTGTCGAGAGAAACCGATCACCGCCTCTTCTCGCCGTGAGTTCCACCAGCCGCCGTCCGTTGTCCGAAGCCGAATCCGAGATCATCCATCACCGTCGTTCCGAAGCCGAGAAAGTTTCCAAGTTAATTTCAGCCGTCAATTTCTTCCTTTCGATCCTTAGGTGAAATTCTAGAAAAACAAACTCATGTTATTTAATTTTCAATGCTTGATTTGGATTATGCACTTGGATTGATTTGGATAATTAGGGTTTATGGATTTGTGAATTTTTCGAAGTTAATTAGGGTTAAATTTCGTGTTCAATTTCTTACTTTCTGGTGTAATTAGGGTTTAATTACGGTGTCCTACAACTAATTGATTTAAGGGGATTAATTTATCTTTAGTGTCAATGATCGATTGTTCGTGCGTGTGGAACATTTTGCTGAACCCGTTTTTCTTGCTTGATAACTTTGATTATTTAATTTTCGTTATCTATTTTCGTGCTTAGTTTAGTGAGTCCAAAAATTACGTGGTCGCTAACCAAAATCTTGATTAATAGAAATTTTAGGTTTAAAATTCTCCGTTCCCTGTGTTCGATACCTGTTGCTATACTAATTTGAGTTTTAGCAATTCTTGTAGGATTTATTTGGTGAAAACAACGATCACCAACGGGGACCTTGCTATTGGCCGGGGCCAAAAGCGGTGGCTTCACCGACTTTATCCATAGAAGCGACCTTGATTCAGAGCTGATATTTAAGTATATAGTTCCTCTCTCCCATTTATTTTATCTCACTTTCCTTTTCGGATTGTTCTATCCATCTCGTCTTTTCTTAATAATCTGCCGAAGATAAGTGAGACAAGTTCAATGAGACGAGAGAACATTAACTAAATGCACAAAACGGACTTGACCTAACTAGAAGTTTCCATAAATTTGAATTTATAACATTTAACATACTATACCATACCATGCATTCCGAAACCAAAATTTTAATATCAAATCTATCTCTTACCGACTCCACCTTCTGAAGAACTGAGGGGTCAACTGACAGTACCAGCTGGAGTGTAAATAAAAAAGTAGAAGCATTTTAAACTGATGGGCGGCTACCACCAACGAGGAACTCTGTAATAAGAGGAACCAGCTTCACCCATCACCAATGTTCGAAAAGCAAATTAACATGACCGAATCCGATATGCTTGACCAATCTCCCCACGTACTCATGCTTCCATTACCTCTGCAAGGGCTTAAACTAGCCGAGCTTCTCTGCCTCCATCACATCAAAGTCACATTCATCACCACACAACACATCCAACGCCGCCTCTTCAACTGCACCAACACTGAGATCTATTTTAGAAAATACCATGACTCGTTTCAGTTCCAATATTGGATTAATCCATCCCGGATGGACTGCCAGAGGACAACCCGAGGACGGCCCTTGAGTTCTCAGAGTTGATGGAGTCATTGGAAGTTAATGCAGCCTCCCTTTTCAGGGAGAGAGTCGAGTCTGGCGCATATAATTCGGGAGGACATCCCGTCAGCTGCATTATAGCTGATGGGATTTTCAGATTTGCTGGTGAAATTGCTGGTGGGATTGGAATGCCCATCTTGTACTTTGAGACTATTAGTCCTTGTGGACTTTGGAGTTACTTGTGTTTGCCCAAACTCATTGAGCATGGGGAGCTTCCTTTCAAAGGTAATTTCTCAAACTTAATTGTGCTTTTCAAGAATCAATTTTATTTTTTTTAATGCATAGAAATGTAGGGAAAATCTGTTGTCGAATATCCATAAAATGGTATTCTTATTCTGGTCGAATCATTGTCAAATTAATTCATACCCGTTCTAACTTATAAGTTATAAATACCGCTTGACATAATTTTGTGAGAGAAGTCCATAATATTTTATTGAATGAGATTTATTATCCAATTTTTTTATATTCAACTGGTGTTTAATTTGTATCATTAATGATATGATGGCAGCATTCATTACTAGTATATTTAAAATAATTTTTATGAATAGGATTAATAAATGGTAAATTGGCAAAAATAGTCCTCAAACTTTGCGTTTTTGCGAATTTTGTCCTCAAATAATTTTTTTTGTTTTTTTGACCCTCAACTCCTTGTTTTTGCGATTTTAGTCCTACCGTTAGATTTTCCGTCAATTTTAACGGTAATTCAATTTTAATTTTAAAAAATAAAAAATTAAAAGGGCAAAATCGGAATTTTTATTTATATGGATCAAAATTGCAAATGAAAAATTATTTGGGACCTATTTAGCAAAATTAAATAGTTTAAGGACTGATTTCACAAGTTTTAGACAAATAAGCTAATTGTTTCGTATCGACGAGATTTTGCATTAAATTTTTGATTTTTCATATAACTTTATTGCTTCGTATCAAATATAAGCTAACGAATACTTCGTACCAATATAAACAACATTTAATTCGAAATGCAAAATATTACTGTGAATTAACCATTAAAAAATAAAGCTATTATCACCCAAATTTTTTTACTTCAAAATAACAATTTAGAGCATAATATTTACTTCAAAATAACATGAATACGAGGAAAATATGTGTCAGTTCGTATTTTACGATGAATAATATGTTATAAAAAACATTTAATTTGTAATTTTTCATGAATAATAGAATACGAGGAAAATATGTATCAGTTCGTAAATAACAAGGTTAGTCTCGTATTCACATTCTCTGCATAGAACTGTCATGACGAATCCCCAACACCACCACCCGCCATTGAAGGCCGTAACCATAACTCACGTCCGCTACCAGTGCGATGATCAGCTCGGCCATTTCCTCGCCTGGATCTACCTCGTCCCCATGTTCATCAGCTTCGGCGGATTCGTCTCCCACTTCCTCTTCCGCTGCGAGCTCCAGGGAATGTTCTTCGCCGTCGGCCTCCTTCGTAATTCGTCAATTGCGGATTCGCAATTCTCCTCGTATTCTAGTTATTTTGAAGTAAATATTATGCGCTAAATGATTATTTTGAAGTAAAATTTTTGGGTGATAATAACTTTGTTTTTTAATGATTAATTCACAATATATATTTTGCATTTCGAATTAAATGTTGTTTATATTGGTACGAAATCTTCGTTAGCTTATATTTGATACGAAGCAATAAAGTTATATGAAAAATCAAAAATTTAATGCAAAATCTCGTCGATACGAAGCAATTAGCTTATTTGTCTAAAATTTGTGAAATCAGTCCTTAAACTATTTTATTTTGCTAAATAGGTCCCAAATCATTTTTTATTTGCAATTTTGGTCCGTGCAAATAAAAATTTCGATTTTGCCCTTTTGATTTTTTATTTTTTTTAAAAAAATTGAATTAACGGTTAAATTGACGGAAAATCTAACGGTAGGACTAAAATCGCAAAAACAAGGAGTTGAGGGTCAAAAAAACAAAAAAAAAAGTTTGAAAATAAAATTCGCAAAAACGCGAAGTTTGAGGACTATTTTTGCCAATTTGCCTTAATAAATTTCTATTAAGATATATAATTATTAAATAAAAATGGATGATATCATTACATTAGTTAATATAAATTAAACATTAATTGAATAAGAAAAAATTGAAAAAATAATCCAATTGAGAGACTCACGAGGACCGCTATTATATTGTAGCGGATTTCATGCTAGCTGCAATAATTTTATCACTTTTTTCCGCCGAGTTTTGCAAAGTTGGTGGGTGAGGGTGGGAGAGAAATAAATAAGTAAACGGTAGTTTATTTAATTTTTTTTACAAATCGAGGCAGTGGGAGAGAGCGGGCATTCATTTAAAGAAAATCAGCCGTGTTTTTTATAGGAAAATTAAAAAAGCTACATTAATTAGTTTAATCTTATTTTAATCAATCTTTAAAATAAGGACTAATTGTTCAAGTTATCCTCAACTTAGTAATTTTTTCTTTAATTCTTTCTGCATGTCTCTCTGTTCCTTCTATAGATGAAAACCTAGACGAGATGATAAGAAACACCAGCGGCATGGAAGGCATTCTCCAGCGGCGCGATCTCCCAAGCTTCTGCCGCGCCATAGACTACACCGATCTACAAGTCCAGCTAGTCTTCAGCGAGATCCACAACATCCCCTTATCACAAGGCCTCATCTTAAACACTTTCCAACAGCTCGACGCACCCATACTCTCTCATATCCTCACCTTCTCTCCAAAAGTCTACGCTCTCGACCCTCTCCACACCCACCTCCAAACCAAGCTCAAAGAACCAACCCACCATCCTCACCCCATCAACTCATCCAGCATATGGAAAGAAGACATGACCTGCATCTCTTGGCTCGACAGACAGCCCTCCCCTCCAGATCCGTCCTCTACGTCAGCATCGGAAGCCTCAGTGTCATGACTAAGGATGAATTCTCTGAGATCTTGCATGGTTTGGTGAGTAGCGGGTCGAGATTTTTGTGGGTCCGGAGGCCCGGTTCGGTTAGTGGGGCGGATCCAGAATTTGATGAGATTGTTTTGGAGTTGTTGCAGAGTGTGGGAGAGAGAGGGTGTTTGGTGAGTTGGGCTCCACAACAAGAGGTGTTGGCTCATTCAGCCGTTGGAGGGTTTTTTACGCACTGTGGTTGGAACTCGACTCTAGAGAGTGTGGCGGCGGGGAAGCCTATGATTGGTTGGCCGCATTATGTGGACCAGCAAGTGAATAGTAGGTTTGTGGGGGAGGTGTGGAAGGTTGGTTTGGATATGAAGGATAGTTGTGATAGGGTTGTGGTTGAGAAGATGGTGAGAGAGGTTATGGAGTTGAGGAAAGATGAGTTCTTGCGAAGGGCTGAAGAAATGGCCGAATCGGCTAAGGAGAGTGTAAGCGAAGGCGGATCATCCGCGGCAGATTTGGATCGTTTGATTCATGATATCAAGTTTATGAAGTTATCGTCCATGAAATAGAAACATTGTTGATGACTATTGAGCTTATGAGGCTAGTGGTTGTTTAACTGAGCTCAATGATTGTATCATCCTTTAAATCGTTTTTATCCATGCGTATATTGGTGTATGGTTGGACTATCTATTCGACTAAGTGAGTAGTTTTTTTAGGGAGTAAAACTTCATAGTTGAGTCTGAGTGACGTCTCTTTACAAATATAAAGTTTTTCATGACTACATTGTTCATGGATTTGAAGATTTATCTAAAGATTTATTTGCTTCGTCCTCAGTCTAACTAAACACTGCAAGAAATTCTATTTTTATCGACGAAAAGAGCGACGGGCAAATAAATAGGTCGGAGGTTACCGACGGCCCTTGGTTTTCAGTCGTATCAATGAATTGTCGACATATTACCGGTTGGTAACACCATCGATAGGCTTTATCCGTCAATAATGTTTTAAATATTTTTTCTTAATTTTTTAATTTTTATCGACAAGTCTGGACATTTAAATATAATGTATGTTTTATCGACGACAAGGCCGTCAGTATCATTTAATTTATTGCTCGACGGGCATTTGCGATGGAAAGCCGTCGGTAATGCCCTAATATTTGAGATTGAGGGGGCAAAAAATACTTGCAGAAAAATTTCAATCTCTCTGGCGATTTTCAGTGAATTATGTCTTTCTCCGGTGATTCTCCGCCAAATCCTTCCATCTCCGGTTACCCTACGCGAATTGCGACCATGTTCAAGTGTTATTTCTCCTGCAATCTTCTTCCTTTCACGTAGTGTGCCTCTATGTCGCAGAGTCTCTTTAGGACGGTTTTTGGAGAGACGTAAGGAGGAGATGCACATCTGTTAGAAGTTGAATGAATTTGAACAGAGGAGTTTGAAGAGAGAGCCTCTGCACAAACCACCACCTCGCGCTCTACAGTCCTACACCACCGCCAGAGCCATTCCTTTAGGCAGGCGACCCACTCCCTACGTCCGTTCCAGAACAGTCTTCGCCCCATTCACCGCTAGCGACGCCCAATACTGAACCCCTACTGGAGTTCAATTCCCACCAGGATGGCGTCGATCCAGACTCCAACGAGGAGCACCCAGAACAGTACTTTGAGAATGGCCGGAAAGTTGTGGAATTCCACTCTAAGGACGAGGTGGAGGCTCTTAGGGTGTTCGAAGATGTGCAAATGCAGAAAGGAGCCCAGCGCTTGCGCAAGGAATTCAAAGTCGGTTAGCCTTTTGTTGAGAATCAAAATATGCATGAAAGGTGAAGATGACAAAGATGAACAACCTGAGAAAATTTGGGATTTCAAGTTTTGCATTACTGAATTAATTGGAAACTTAATTATAATGTTAGATTCATTCCTTATTTATAAGGGTTTGAATCACCGTGGTTTTGCGTAATAAACACGCTAATCCTAAGCTTAACAACTCGTAACTAACTAACTGACTCCAGCTGGTCTTCACGTGTGCTGCATGTGATGAAGAGCTTGATCTTGTTGACGTGGCTTTGCACCGAACCATGGGCGGATCCAAGGGGGGGGCGGGTGGGTGCGGCCCCCCCGAATTTTTGTGCAATACTACGAGTTATCTTTTATTTCTAGTAATTTTTATACTTGTTCTAATTAAATTTTCGAATTCGCCCCCCGAAATTTTTAAATATGTTATCCTAACTTTGAAAAAATTTTAAAAACGTAGATTAAGTGTCACATATTTTAGTGGAGGTGTAGATTTTGAGTTTTGGATACTTAGTTTGGTAGAGTCAACTTATATAACTTGATGCAATTAATATACTATGTTTTTTGTTTGATGCAATTAATAAACTATGTTTGTGTTTTCTTTTTTCATGTACTTACTGATATAAAATTAAGAACATTTGAAGTATAAATAAACTATCATTTAAATACTTATTAATTCCTCAATTAGATATTGTTATTCTTCATAATTTCATCTAACTAAATTTAGAATGATGTCAAAATAGGATTGTGTACTATATTTTTTTAATAAATATAAAAAATATATGAATTATTCATGAAAGAAGAATATAATCCTTAAATAAGCCATAAAGAATAAGTATAATTAGATTTAAGTAGAAAAATGTGCTAAATTTTTTTTTTCCGGGGGCTCCGCCCCCAAACCCCCATACAAAGAAAACTCAATCCCCGATAAATTTCACCCCCCCTAATTAAAAATCCTGGATCCGCTCCTGCACCGAACTTCCCAGAATAAGATTGACGTGGCTGTGCACCGATCTTTCCAGAATAAGATTCACAACCCCCCCCTCAAGTTGCAAATACAAGTTATGTATTTGCAGCTTGGACAAAAGAAAAGAAAACTGCGAAACACCCAAGGCTTTGGTAAGAAGATCCGAAGGGTGATGCGAAGAAGGCACGTAAAGAGCTCGAATCTTTCCAGAACGAATCTAATCACGAATGAAATGGCAGTCTTTTTCGATATGTTTGGTTCCCTCGTGATGAACCGGATTAGCAGCAAGAGCAAGAGCCGACTTACTATCGGAAAAGAGAGTGCCATGAGAAAGAGTGACGTCAAAATCAGCAAATAAACGAATCAACCATAGCATTTCGCGGTGGCAGAGGCTAGGGCACGATACTCTGCTTCGGCGGAACTATGGGAAATGGTACGCTGCTTATTAAAGCGCTAAGAGATTAAGGAATCGCCTAGAAACATGCAATAGCCGGTGACAGACCGACGAGTATCCAAGCAAGCTCCCCAATCCGAATCAGAAAAACCCTTAAGAGCGAGAGTGGACTTGGCAGAGTAAAACAAGCCTTGACCAATAGAGCCCTTAAGATAACGAAGGACATGATGGGCTGCTTGAAGATGAGTAACGCCAGGCCGGTTCATGTATTGAGCCAAGGAATTAACTGCAAAGGAGATATCGGGGCGAGTTACGGTCAAATACATGACCTTCCCAATTAGGCGACAATAGGGTGAGGGATCATCAAGATATGCAGTGTCGGTGGAAGAAAGCTTTAACTTGGTGTCCATTGGAAATGAGATCGGCTTACAATCAACATAACCTTCATCAACGAGGAGATCCATGGTATATTTTCGTTGACATAAAGAAATTCCAGCAGAAGACCGAGCGAGCCAATACCGAGAAAAAACTTGAGGGCACCAAGATCTTTGATCTTAAAGCGATCATCCAAGAACTATTTGATCAACTGAACTTGTTGCGGGTTATCACTAGCGAGGAGAATGTCATCAACATAAACTAGTAAAATCAAGGTATGAGTGGGAGCATGGATAGTGAAGAAGGAGTGATCGGACTGAGATTGAGTAAAGCCATAAGAGAGCAAAGCATCAGAGAGTTTAGCATACCATTGGCGGCTGGCTTGTTTGAGACCGTATAAACTCTTGGTCAAGCGACAAACTTGAGAACCAGAAGTACGAAGTCTAGGAGGAGGTTTCACGTACACAAATCACCATGTAAGAAGGCGTTGTTGACGTCCAACTGCTCCAAGATCCATCCTTTCCCAAAAGCTAATGCGATCAAACTGCGAACAGAAGTGAGTTTGGCCATGAGAGAAAATGTTTCGGCATAATCCGAGCCTTCTTGTTGAGTATAGCCCTTAGCTACTAAACGGGCTTTATACCGTTCAATAGAGCCATCGGCATTATGCTTGACCCGATACACCCATTTGCAGCCAATGGGAACCTTCCCAGCAGGTAAGTCAGTCATAATCCACGTATTATTGGCCTCTAGAGCAGCTAGTTCAGTAGCCATGGCAGCTTGCCATTGAGGGGAAGTGGAGGCTTCTTTATAAGAAGTGGGCTCCTGGACTTGGGAAACAGCAAGGGAAAAGGCTTTGTGGGCTAAGGATAATCGTGAATAACAAACAAAAGAAGACAAAGGATAAAGAGTAGTACCTGATTGAGCTGGAGAGGCGGCAAAGCTAAGCTGGAACTGGTAGAGGAACAAGAGTAATCATGGAGATGAGCGGGAGGATGTTTCGCCCGAGTACTACAACGAAGAGGAAGGGGAGAAGGAGATGAAGAAGGAGAGGGAGATGTAGAGGATGGGTTCACAGGAACAGAGGAGGATGAGGTCTCAAGGATAGGCAGCGGTAGGCAAGGAATGAAAGAGGCGGAGGATTGAGAAGTGTTTGGGAAAGGAAAGATATGTTCATGAAATTGTACGTCCCTTGAAATGAAAAAGGTGTGTGTCTCAAGATCATATAGTTTGTAGCCCTTGCAATGGGAAGGATAACCAATGAGTATGCTCTTTCTAGCACGAGGAGCAATTTGTGTTTGTGAGGCCCAATATTAGCAGCAAAACAGAGGCAGCCAAATACTCGAAGAAGAGAGTAATCTGGTGGAGCTTGATGGAGAACATGATAAGGGCTACGATTGTTGAGGACAGTAGTGGGAAGACGATTTAAGATATAAGTGGGGTTAGAAGACATTCACACCAAAAGGTAAGTGGCAGATGGGCTTGGAATAATAAGGCACGGGCAATATTAAGTAGGGATTGGTGTTTCCTTTCGACTACTCCATTTTGTTAGGGAGTGTAGATACATGTGGTTTGATGAATAATCCCTTGAGAAGAATAGAGGTTGGGGAGGTTAAATTCTGAACCATTATCAGTTCGAATGGTCTTAATACTAGCCCCAAATTGATTAGAAACTAGGTTGAGAAAGGTGAAAAGATGAGACTGAGTATCAGATTTATGCTTCATTAAGCAACACCAAGTCATCCTAGAGTAATCATCCATAATACTAAGGAAATATTGAAAACCATCATGAGTTGGAACTGAAAATAGGCCCCATATATCGCAGTGAATGAGTTCAAAGACACATGTAGATTTAATAGAACTATGAGGAAAAGGGATGCGATGTTTTTTACCAAGGGGACATACCATACAATCTACATTATTTCCTTTAACAATATGAGGAATAATATCCTTCAACATTGTCAATGTAGCATCAGAAGTGTGCCCTAAACGAGCATGCCACACATTGGAATTAACAGAAAAACTAGAGGAAGAAGCTACTTGACAAGAAGTGATTCTAAAGGGAGGTAAAATGAAGAGCCCTCTGTCCAACTTAACAGTGCCAATCCTCTTGTCCCGAGCTCGATCCTGGATAAGACAAAATATATCATCCAGTATTAGTGTGAGTTTAGATTGAAGAAGTCTGCTGGCAGAGATAAGATTAACATTGAAAGAAGGCACATAAAGAACATTAGAAAGCAGCAAGTCCTCATTGACTTGAGCAGAGCTTATATGTGTGATTGGCAAGTGTGTGCCATTGGAAGGGTAACGAACATGGAATTAACTTGTTTAGGAAACTGAAGCATGGATAAGTCAGCAACCATATGATCAGTTGCTTCTGTATCAAGAATCCAAGCATATGGAGGGAAAGAAGAGCTAGGAAGGGAGTGGATGTGAGCAGAAAATGTACAGTAGGTGATTTTACCTGTTACTGGCAGAGTGGGGGAAGCAGAAGCAAGAAGAGCAGAAGGAGAATTCATATGTTGGATGAGGCTAAGTAGATTATTATACTGCTCAGAGGTGATGGAGGGAGGATTATCACTGACTGCCTGCTGTGAGGAAATCATATGAGCTATAGTAGAGTATCTAGGATTTGCAGATGCAACATTGTTCTTGAATTGAAAACCTGGGGGAAAACCATGCAATTTATAGCATTTTTCTTTCATGTGACCAGTGATCCCACAATGAGAGCAGACAAGCTTTTCTTTTTGAGTATTAGTGCTTGTAGAAGAATTGGAAGGGTAGCCATGGAGTTTATAACATTTCTCCTTAAGATGACCAATAAGACCACAATTAGCACAAGTAGGTTTAGCACCAGAACCAGAACTATAGCAAGCAGAAGGGTTGACATTAGCTCCAATGGATGTAGTAGGGCCACTTTGACTAATCATAGCCATGGTGTCTATACCAGTAGTGGAACCAGAACCTACCACGACGTTGCTTTTCTTCCTGAAATGTCAGACTGTAAATCTGGTTTAGAGGAGGAAATGTCTTCATAAGTAAAATCTGTCCCCGAACAGAGGCAAAGTGTCGTTAAGGCTCATCAAAAACTTGATAGTCATGCCACGTTCCTCTCGTTCAGTCACAAGTTTAAGGCAATGACAAGAGCAGATTTTCATAACACCACAAGTACAAGTAGGAATAGGATTGTACTGAGACAACTCCTTCCAAAGAGAATCCAACTTATTGAAATAGTTGGTAACTGACATAATACCTTGAGTTGTGCTGTAGATCTCCTGTTGTAGCTCAAATATACGTGGAAAGTTACCTTGCACATATCGTTCCTCCAAAATTGCCCACATCTCGGCCGCAGTGTCGGCATAGAGGATGCACTGTGAGATTTCCTTTGTGCAGGAATTCAAAATCCATGATTGTATCATCAAATTACATTGTTTCCAATCAACAAAATTAGGATCAGTTGTCGCCGAAATTGGAGTTGAACGCGGAATCATCTTGAGTTTGTTCTTCGCTCCTAGAGCAATCTTCATGGAGCGGCTCCATGGATGAAAGTTGTCTCCATTCAATGGTGGATTCACCAGTATGGAATTTAGATTATCGCTTTGGCTAAGGTAGTACAGAGTCGTGGCATCACCATTAGCAGATCCGTGAGATCAATCAGCCATGAGAAGAAAAATCCAAAGAAAAGGAGGAAATTGGAGGATTTAGGAAAAATCAATCGGTGAATAGAATAAAATTAGGTATGGAATGATGGATCGTGAAGCAGAGACGCCATTAGCGGTGCTCTGATACCATGTTGAGAATCAACATATGCATGAAAGGTGAAGATGACAAAGATGAACAACCAGAGATAATTTGGGATTTCAAGTTTTGCATTACTGAATTAATTGGAAACTTAATTATAAAGGTAGATTCATTCCTTATTTATAAGGGTTTGAATCACCGTGGTTTTGCGTAATAAACACGCTAATGCTAAGCTTAACAACTCGTAACTAACTAACTAACTGACTCTAGCCGGTCTTCATGTGTGCTGCATGTGATGAAGAGCTTGATCTTGTTGACGTGGCTTTGCACGGAACTTTCCAGAATAAGATTGACGTGGTTGTGCACCGATCTTTCCAGAATAAGATTCACAACACCTTTCGATTCCGAAATCCCTGGTCAATTGGCAGTTTTTGACGAGTTTGTGGGGAAATTTTGAACTATAAGGTGGAGTTGGTTGTTAGAACTTCAACCTAGGGATAACTATGTTGAGTTTATGCCCAAGTTTGGTAATTCCTTTGTTATGGAACAATTTAAATCTATCCATGATAAATGCATTTTTCGCTTGTTTCATGTCTCTTGCGGAATGAAATTTTTGCCTTGGACTTTTGCCCTCTGCTGTTAATTTGTCTGAGTCTCACCTAGCTGCCCTGCGTGGACCCGTTGATGCCATAGGGAGTTTCATAGGTCCAAAAGCTGCATGGAAGCTACCCGCCCCCAATGCCCGTGTCCCTTTTAAAACCTCTCGCAGTAATATATGGATGGTTGAGGATAATGTGCTTCGTATGTCATATATTTATCACCTACAACCTCACCGCCCGTTTCACCACTTACTTTAGGGTGTCAAACCAAGAGCTCTTCTTTCTGTGGTGCATGCATGAGGGTCTTAAGGTCGATTTAGGATACTGGCTTGCACACACCTTTGATGGTGTATTAGGCATCAGACTTCGAAACACTATACCGTTTGTCATTTCTTTGGGGGATTCTTTAATAGGCATTTCCATCTTCACATAACTAGATTTATCACTAAGGTTGCTATTCCTAAATGCTTCTCTGTGCAAACTCTTTTCCAAGCCAAGTGGTTATCATATTTATGCAATAGTATTTTGTATATACTTCGTTAGAGAAAATTTTATTAAGTTTCACTACCAATTATATAAACATTCAATTGTCTTTATATGTGTTTTACTATGCACGACATGGCAACACGTGGCAATAAGTATAGAAATTGATTATTGGCACACAAAAAAGAATGATATAAAGATATTTTGATGTTCTCGAGGCATTCTAGTAGTCAAAATTGGACCACATATATCCTTAACTAGTCAAGATAATTGATGAGTCGTTTTCGTACTTAGTAATTTCAGGCCGAAAAGTGCGTCAAATGGCCAACCGGTGCACTCGCAGTGGCGAAAAAGGCAGGTTTTAGGTGCTGATGTGGCATGATGACGAGGATAATATTTGGCGATTTTTAATGATGAAAAGGCACGAAATTGATGACGTGGGCACAGATTTTTTGAGAAGGAAAGAATCTTGAAGATATTTTGTGGTAGATAAGGAAAGATATTATTTCATTATCTATCCAAATCTCTTTCCTTATCAAAGAAGATTTGACCTAGCTTGGAGAGGAAGAAAAGGAGGAGTATATATAGAGTTGAAGGAGGACGAAAATCAGACACCTTGAATATGCCCAAAAACACAACACACGCACGCCTTCAACCCCGAGCCAACATTCTTGCCGTTGCTCCCTTCCGTCCGAGAAACCGCCGCCAACCGCCGTAGCCGAAGACCGCCGAAGACAAACCGTTCCATTACCGACTTCCGTAGCTTAGTTGAAGAAGAAACACACCTTTAATTTCCGTCGTTTATGCTTTTTAATTTCGTAGTTTTAATTCTAGTTTTAATTTCATTTCGTAGTTAATCGTTTTCGTAGGAACTTAATATTTACGTTTGAACATCCGTTGCTATTTAAATTCAAGTTTTAGTTTAATTTTGTAGGTCTAAATATTATGTTATTTCGTGCTTTAATAGTTTTAATTTTGGTTCATGCTAGATCTAGGGTTATTCATGTCTAAGTTTCTGTTCTGTAAACTGTCCCAGTTGCCCAACCGAAGCGTCTGCATGAGTAGCTAAACTTTTTAGGGTCCGGCAGAATGTAAATGCACACGTGAATAGTACATGAGGCTTAGGTTCGAATAATTAATCAAAAGGGTTTCGGGTTAATTCTGAATTAATTAATCTGGCTAGTAATTTAGGCTTGATCACCCTAGGTTGCGCAGTCTGTATCTAACTTAGTACTTCCATCGTTTCTCGTGGAACAAGGCTAGGTAAGTAGCAAAATTATTCGTTAGGATAATTGGATTAAACCGATAGGAGACTATTAGATGCCTAACATACGAGTAGGCTCCTATACTAGGCTCCCTTAGTTCGATAAAGCTATCTAGCTATTAAATCTATTGAATGCCCAACAACGTAGGTTGTAGATAGGTTAGGGAAGTAGTTGTTTCGATGCCCAACATGGCGGTTACCGACTAAGTAAGTGGGATTGAGGATCACGCAGTTTAAGTTACGGTGGTCTATAACTAGTAGATGCCCAACATAGGATTAGGCTCCTATACTAGGCTCCCTTAGTTCGATAAAGCTATCTAGCTATTAAATCTATTGATTGCCCAACAACGTAGGTTGTAGATAGGTTAGGGAAGTAGTTGTTTCGATGCCCAACATGGCGGTTACCGACTAAGTAAGTGGGAGTGAGGATCACGCAATTTAAGTTACGGTGGTCTATAACTAGTAGATTCTTGATATTAATTCATATTAAGTGCCGAGGATTGGAATTACGTGTGTGTGAATATTCTGCTGGACCTACCTTTCAATTGCCCAGTTCATACAATTTATTTTTAGTTCTCAGTTTTATTAATTTCTTTCAGTTTTACAATTTCTTAGTTTAGATTAAAACCTAAATCTTGCGTGGTTGCTAACCAAAACCATAGATAAGTAAGAAAATAAAGTGTCTAGTCGTCCGTTCCCTATGTTCGATACCCTGTGAACTATACTAATATAATTCTCTAATTTTGCAGGATTATTTGGTGCAATACAGCGATCACCAAATTGGCGCCGTTGCTGGGGAACGGTGTTAACTAGTTTTCTTTATTTTTTCAACTAATCTTTGTTTTTTTTGTGCTTTTTGATGTTGCATGACAAAGTTTTCCAACCCTAATCTGATATTTGATCCTGAGATCGAGAAAACAACAAAGAGAAATACGAAGAAGACAAAGATGCGAAAGCAACAAAATCTATCCAAGGCAGCTGACGTCTCAACTGCCAACCAGGAGACAGAACAGACGACGTTGATCAGAACAGCGCGTCAGAACCAGAGACTGTCTTGTTCGACAAAACAAGGCAGAACACTCCTTTAAACAACTCAGAATCAGAGGAGGACGAGATGGAAGAGGGAGAAAATCAACCACTACCTTTGAGAAAGAATACCGGATCGCTTGACATGGGAGCGGACTTACCCGGTCCAATCCACATCACAACTACTGAACAAATAGATGTCAAGCTGAACATGATCGCAGCCATGCCTAAATTTTACGGGAGGACGAACGAGAACCCAAATTCCTTTTTGGCGTCGTTCAACCAAGTTTGTAACCTGCACAGGCAAGGCAACCTAGATGCATTCAAGCTCAAGGCTTTTCCATTCACACTGCAAGATGGAGCACAAACTTGGTTCTCAAGCCTTAAGCCAAATACGATCACGACATGGGCCCAGATGCGAACGGTTTTCTTGAAGAAGTATTTTCCGAAATCGAAGACGAATGCGCTCAAGAAGGAGATATTCGGGATTGCTCAAGAAATTGACGAAACCTTCAGTGCATATTGGGAGAGATTCGGGCGACTTGTCGATAGTTGTCCTAACCATGGCTACTCGGACGTAGAGCTTTTACAAATCTTCTATCAAGGTATGACTGACGAAGCAAAAGTCATGGTCGATATTGGCTTAAAAGGGAATTTCCACACAAGTCTCTATGAAGATGCAAGAAATATTATTGAAGGAATTGCGGAATCTACCTCGCAATACAAGGGGCCGAGAACAACACGGAGAGTTGTAAATTGGTCTCATTCTGATTACATGGATGAGATCGATACTAAAGTGGATGCAAAATTCAGCCTATTGCAAGACAAGCTAGACCTAATACTCAAGCAGAACGTGTCTGCTTCAAATCGATCGATTGCTGACCATGCATGTGGAGCATGCGGTCAGAAAGGGCATACGTCATTGCAATGTCCGGGAGAAGAGGTAAATGCAGCTGGAAATTGGAGCGGACATCAAGGGGTTCATCCGAACCTTCGTTGGAGGCAACCGGAAGAGCAATTTCAACCGAGGAATCCGCCTCAACAACAATATCAGTAATCATACCAGCAACAACAGAGTTATCAACAGCCATACCAGATTCCTAATTAGCATAGCTATCAGCAGGCGTATAGGCCTCCGCATCAAAGGCCGTTTCAGCAGTATAGTGCTCCGCTTGCCCAACCGGAACACCAGAATCCATTGGAAAAGCTTTTGGCTGAAATGGTTTCTTCGCAGAAGGATACTACTGCATTTCAACAACAAATGCAGAAGGAGATGATCCAAACTCAACGAGAGATGAATCAGACGATGAAAGATCAGCAAGCTACTATGGATCAGTTGGCTAAGCAAATGAATAAGCTGACTTCTACAATGCAAGAAATGAAAAATTCTCAAGGACAGCTTCCAGCACAGACTCAGCCTAACCCGAATGCTATGGCAAATGCAAGTCAATTAAGTATGTGTGGTAAAAAGGAAACTGATGGAGAGAAAGGTCCCCAACTGCCCGAGCGAGTGGACTTTCCAAAAAGTCAAGTACAAAAACTCATCCACCGCTATGACAATTTGTACCAAACACCTACTAATGGTACAAACTATGCTAAACAACCGTCTCATACATACAAGCCTCCGCACCATCGAGTATATCAGCAGCAAGGTCCATCGCCTGGCCAGGCAGACCAGGGATCTTCTTCGTTTGAAGAATTGATGCGCGAGATGATTGCTTCTCAAAAGGATGTAATTGCATATCAGAGGCAGATGCAGAAGGAGATAATTTCAAATCAAAACGAGATCCAAGCTATGAAGGAAGAGATGCAACAATTGAAGATTGATCAACAAGTTACTTTGGAAAATCTATCCGAGCAAGTGTTCAGAATGGCCAGCTCACTCCAAGATCTGAAGGGAGGTCACGAGCATTTACCTTCACAAGCTCAAATCCAACTAAATCCAAATGCCCATAACTGCAATCAGATTACGCTGCGTGGAGGAAAAGAACTGCATGGCCCGATTGTGCAACCGAGACACCCAGAAAAGCTGGCACAGAAGAAGAAGGCCGCAGAACAGCCTGAACGACCCTACCGCCCAGCAGAACAGCATGTTGAAGATGCTGAACCAGAACAGGATGAGGAGACTGTTCCGACTGGCCAATCAGAGTCTGAAACGATACTACCTCCACCATTTCCGGAAGCTCTGGAAAGGAAGAGAACACTGAACAAGGAAAGCATGGATTACATTAAGCTGTTTGAGAAATTGGAGATAAATATCCCTTTCCTAGAAGCCGTAAAGATTCCCAAGTTCGGGAAATTTGTGAAGGATTTCATTGTCGGAAAAGTTCCCGAGTCCGGAAAAGTCTTGTTCGACCACACAGTATCAGCAATCATACAGAAGATGTTGCCTGCTAAATGTGCCGACCCAGGTATGTTTACATTGCCCTGTCTGATGGGTGATGTTATGATTAAACAAGTCATGTGTGATCTAGGTGCGTCCATAAATGTTATGCCTTTATCTGTATATAATCAATTGATAGGAGCTGAGTTAATATCCACTAAGGTGATTATTCAATTAGCGGATAGGTCATGCATTGCTCCGGTTGGCCTACTGGAGAGCATTTTAGTCAGAATCAACAATTTTGTCTATCCGACTGATTTTTATGTAATTGATACGAATGATAGGCAAGTTGAAGGAACTGCGGGTGTGTTATTAGGTAGGCCATTCTTAAAAACTGTAAAGACTATAATTAATGTGGATGAGGGTTCGATAAGTGTTGCATACCATAACGAAACTTATGTTCATCACATTTCTGAAGCACTTAAAAAACCCTATGATCATGAGAATGAGAATGCTTTTTCTACTGACTCTATTGATAGCTTTGTCCAAGAATATCTTGAGACGTATGTGATGTAGAATAAAATGGAGGTCACCTTGACTCAAGGGCTGACCGAATCAGATCTCGAGGATATGAGGGACGAGGAGATCAGAGAGAGCATCTTGGCCTTATACGCAACTCCAGAATTGGCGTCTGCCCGCAGTGTGTCTCAGTTGCCCAGTCAAGACGATTCTGTAGTAGAATGGCTGAAAACCATGGGATTGAAGCCCCAACTTGAAAGAGACAAGAAAAGGGCAACAAGGGGGCAGACTACCATCGTCTTGCAAATGGATAGGCCATCAACCAAGTGTGAGGAAATTTTTTGGAAGAAGGCCTATGAAGATTTCAAGTGATATAAAGACCGTGGGAAGAGATTGAAGCGGATGATAAAGGTAGTGGATGAGACTCCATTGTTCATGCCGTCACCCAATTGACTCTTGAAGAAGAGGTCTAGCCGAAGACTCTAAAGAGAGGCGCTTCCGGGAAGCAACCCGCGTTTTTAGTAATTTTCGTTATTTTATTTCGTGCTTTGTTTCCGTATGATTTTATGCTTGGTGTGTTCTTCTTTTTCAGATTCTTACCTAAGTGTGATCAGTTCACTTAAGTGCAGTTGTTGCCCGACATTTTCCATTCGTCGTACCATGATGAGCCGACTGCCTCGCTTGCCCAAGCGAGGCGCCATGTAACTTTTCTCCCCGATTTTTGTTTTTCGTTTTTGTATTCTGTTTTGAGTCAGTTTTTGTGAGTCTTTTGTGTCCTGACACTTGATATGACTCAAGTGTAAGGAGGGGATGTTTATTTTCTTTTGTCTTTTGTTTTAGTTTGTTCTTACACTTGTTAGGGATCAAGTGTAAGGAGGGTGTTTATGTGTTTATTTTGTCAAGCCTTCTCTCTTTGTTTTGTCTTTTCTTCTTGCTCGAGGGCGAGCAAGTTTGAAGTGTAAGGAGGGGGGTATTTTGTGTCGAAGCATGCCAAAATTTTCGATTTTTGATACGCCGTTTTCTATGTTCAAGCATGTCTTATTTGTGCTTTTGTGTTTCAATATGCTTGCTTGTAAACTTTGTGAAAAGTAGATCTAGGGACATGTGTGTATGTAATTTGGGATGACAAAAAATAAACTTTGTTGGATCGAATTTTATAAACCACTCACTTATATTAGATTTGAGCCTTAAAGTATGACACTTCCTACTATTTCTTTTGAGAGTGTTTACCCGCAGAATCGCAATATGTTTGAGTTACTTGTGATAAATGATAGGAGGCACTAGGGATTTTTAGCCACACGGCCGCGACAAAATATTTCCAACCCTAAATTATCCCCCAGTGAGCCAAAATTGAGCATTGACCGATTCTTTGATTTGAGTTAGTAAAAATTTAGCCAAGGTCTTTTAAACTTTCTCTTGACTCATGTTATTGCGTGTCTTATAAACTTTCTTATGCATAATAGTTGTTGTTTAGAGGATTGTTACATATGTCCCCCGCCTGCCCAATTAAGAGGTGTTGCAAAAAAATTGTATAGGCCGAAAGTTTGAATGTATAAGTTGCTAATGAAAAAACAGATTTTAAGTAGCCTGATTGCTCAGTTGAGTCAGTCTGAACCCAGAATGTTGAAAAAGAAGAAAAAAAATTTCCACGAAAAAAAAAAAAGAAAAAAATACATATGAAATATTTAGAGAAAAAAAAAAAGATGTGGCAGGAAAAAAAGAAAAAAATGGGTACATAGAATAATTGTAGCATTTGTGCGAAATTGTTAAGTGGTGGGATGTTTTGAAATTTTGTATTGCACAAGTAAGTGAGTTTGACATGCATAACATTGAATTGTAATTTTGATGGAGCTTAGTACCCCTAGGACCCTCACCAACATCAATTTGTCTAAGTCCTAAGCCCCATTACAACCTAATAAGAAAGACCTCATTGATATTGATATTGTGACGATCTCTTATCGTGATTGCGTAGATTTATTTTCTTGAGTGGCTTGAACCGGACCTAGATTAGATGAGTGTTGAGCAAACCTTGAGGAGATCCACATTGTTTAGATTTTGACCAAGTTGATATATGTGTGCCTAGTTTCAAAATTTGCATTGTCTACTTGCTTGATGAGAGCATACTTGCATGATTTGATTTGCTTGGCTAGTTAATTGGTGTTGAGATTTTCGGATTGATTGGTGTTGCTTCATGTCGTCGTTTTTCATGTTTTTGTTTTGAGTCCGTGTGTTTATTTCATGTCTTAGTTTTGTCTGTGTCATTGTGTCCTTGTTATTTCGTGTCTTTGTTTGCCTTGAGTCTTTTATTTTCGTTTTGAGTCTTGGGGATTGGCCGAAATGACTAAGTACTTATATTTTGTCTCTCTTTATACTCGAGGGCGAGTATAAATCAAGTGTAAGGATATTTGATGAGTCTTTTTCATACTTAGTAATTTCAGGCCGAAAAGTGCGTCAAATGGCCAACCGGTGCACTCGCAGTGGCGAAAAATGCAGGTTTTAGGTGCTGACGTGGCATGATGACGAGGATAATATTTGGCGATTTTTAATGATGAAAAGGCACGAAATTGATGACGTGGGCGCGGATTTGTTGAGAAGGAAAGAATCTTGAAGATATTTTGTGGTAGATAAGGAAAGATATTATTTCATTATCTATCCAAATCTCTTTCCTTATCAAAGAAGATTTGACCTAGCTTGGAGAGGAAGAAAAGGAGGAGTATATATAGAGTTGAAGGAGGACGAAAATCAGACACCTTGAATACGCCCAAAAACACAACACACGCACGCCTTCAACCCCGAGCCAACATTCTTGCCGTTGCTCCCTTCCGTCCGAGAAACCGCCGCCGACCGCCGTAGCCGAAGACCGCCGAAGACAAACCGTTCCATTACCGACTTCCGTAGCTTAGTTGAAGAAGAAACACACCTTTAATTTCCGTCGTTTATGCTTTTTAATTTCGTAGTTTGAATTCTAGTTTTAATTTCATTTCGTAGTTAATCGTTTTCGTAGGAACTTAATATTTACGTTTGAACATCCGTTGCTATTTAAATTCACGTTTTAGTTTAATTTCGTAGGTTTAAATATTATGTTATTTCATGCTTTAATAGTTTTAATTTTCGTTCATTCTAGATCTAGGGTTATTCATGTCTAAGTTTCTGTTCTGTAAACTGTCCCAATTGCCCAACCGAAGCGTCTGCATGAGTAGCTAAACTTTTTAGGGTCCGGCAGAATGTAAATGCACACGTGAACAGTACATGAGGCTTAGGTTCGAATAATTAATCAAAAGGGTTTCGGGTTAATTCTGAATTAATTAATCTGGCTAGTAATTTAGGCTTGATCACCCTAGGTTGCGCAGTCTGTAGCTAACTTAGTACTTCCATCGTTTCTCGTGGAACAATGCTAGGTAAGTAGAAAAATTATTCGTTAGGATAATTGGATTAAACCGATAGGAGACTATTAGATGCCCAACATACGAGTAGGCTCCTATACTAGGCTCCCTTAGTTCGATAAAGCTATCTAGCTATTAAATCTATTGATTGCCCAACAACGTAGGTTGTAGATAGGTTAGGGAAGTAGTTGTTTCGATGCCCAACATGGCGGTTACCGACTAAGTAAGTGGGAGTGAGGATCACGCAGTTTAAGTTACGGTGGTCTATAACTAGTAGATGCCCAACATACGAGTAGGCTCCTATACTAGGCTCCCTTAGTTCGATAAAGCTATCTAGCTATTAAATCTATTGATTGCCCAACAATGTAGGTTGTAGATAGGTTAGGGAAGTAGTTGTTTCGATGCCCAACATGGCGGTTACCGACTAAGTAAGTGGGAGTGAGGATCACGCAGTTTAAGTTACGGTGGTCTATAACTAGTAGATGCCCAACATACGAGTAGGCTCCTATACTAGGCTCCCTTAGTTCGATAAAGCTATCTAGCTATTAAATCTATTGATTGCCCAACAACGTAGGTTGTAGATAGGTTAGGGAAGTAGTTGTTTCGATGCCCAACATGGCGGTTACCGACTAAGTAAGTGGGAGTGAGGATCACGCAGTTTAAGTTACGGTGGTCTATAACTATTAGATTCTTGATATTAATTCATATTAAGTGCCGAGGATTGGAATTACGTGTGTGTGAATATTCTGCTGGACCTACCTTTCAATTGCCCAGTTCATACAATTTATTTTTAGTTCTCAGTTTTATTAATTTCTTTCAGTTTTACAATTTCTTAGTTTAGATTAAAACCTAAATCTTGCGTGGTTGCTAACCAAAACCATAGATAAGTAGGAAAATAAAGTGTCTAGTCGTCCGTTCCCTATGTTCGATACCCTGTGAACTATACTGATATAATTCTCTAATTTTGCAGGATTATTTGGTGCAATACAGCGATCACCAAATTGGCGCCGTTTCTGGGGAACGGTGTTAACTAGTTTTCTTTATTTTTTCAACTAATCTTTGTTTTTTTTGTGCTTTTTGATGTTGTATGACAAGGTCTTCCAACCCTAATCTGATATTTGATCCTGAGATCGAGAAAATAACAAAGAGAAATACGAAGAAGACAAAGCTGCGAAAGCAACAAAATCTATCCAAGGCAGCTGACGTCTCAACTGCCAACCAGGAGACAGAACAGACGACGTTGATCAGAACTGCACGTCAGAACCAAAGACTGTCTTGTTCGACAAAACAAGGCAGAACACTCCTTTAAACAACTCAGAATCAGAGGAGGACGAGATGGAAGAGGGAGAAAATCAACCACTACCTTTGAGAATGAATACCAGATCGCTTGACATGGGAGCGGACTTACCCGATCCAATCCACATCACAACTACTGAACAAATAGATGTCAAGCTGAACATGGTCGCAGCCATGCCTAAATTTTACGGGAGGACGAACGAGAACCCAAATTCCTTTTTGGCGTCGTTCAACCAAGTTTGTAATCTGAACAGGCAAGGCAACCTAGATGCATTCAAGCTCAAGGCTTTTCCATTCACACTGCAAGATGGAGCACAAACTTGGTTCTCAAGCCTTAAGCCAAATACGATCACGACATGGGCCCAGATGCGAACGGTTTTCTTGAAGAAGTATTTTCCGCAATCGAAGACGAATGCGCTCAAGAAGGAGATATCCGGGATTGCTCAAGAAATTGATGAAACCTTCAGTGCATATTGGGAGAGATTCGGGCGACTTGTCGATATTTGTCCTAACCATGGCTACTCGAACGTAGAGCTTTTACAAATCTTCTATCAAGGTATGACTGACGAAGCAAAAGTCATGATCGATATTGGCTTAAAAGGGAATTTCCACACAAGTCTCTATGAAGATGCAAGAAATATTATTCATGTCTGTAGCTAACTTAGTACTTCCATCGTTTCTCGTGGAACAAGGCTAGGTAAGTAGCGAAATTATTCGTTAGGATAATTGGATTAAACCGATAGGAGACTATTAGATGTCCAACATACGAGTAGGCTCCTATACTAGGCTCCCTTAGTTCGATAAAGCTGTCTAGCTATTAAATCTATTGATTGCCCAACAACGTAGGTTGTAGATAGGTTAGGGAAGTAGCCGTTTCGATGCCCAATATGGCGGTTACCGACTAAGTAAGTGGGAGTGAGGATCACGCAGTTTAAGTTACGGTGGTCTATGATTAGTAGATTCTTGAGATTAATTCATATTAAGTGCCGAGGATTGGAATTACGTGTGTGTGAATATTCTGCTGGACCTACCTTTCAATTGCCCAGTTCATACAGTTTATTTTCAGTTTTCAGTTTTATTAATTTCTTTCAGTTTTACAATTTCTTAGTTTAGATTAAAACCTAAATCTTGCGTGGTTGCTAACCAAAACCATAGATAAGTAGGAAAATAAAGTGTCTAGTCGTCCGTTCCCTGTGTTCGATACCCTGTGAACTATACTGAAATAATTCTCTAATTTTGCAGGATTATTTGGTGCAATACAGTGATCACCAATAAAGTTTAAATTTATTAATGTGATCTCCTCAAACAATTCGTATCATGAGTTAAGATTGGTAAGACGATATCCACATTCAATTTACATGTGTAATTTCTAACTACAAGAAAATTCATGGTTAGAATTGAAAGCAAAATAATTAATCTATGAAATAAAAATTAAAAAACTCAAATCAAGTATACAATTTGGGATCAGATAGCGGGAACGCAATAGTTGTCCCATACATACCCTAAATCGCCCGTAATACTGTCGGTAGTTCATTATTTTTAAATTGGATGTAGGTGCTATATGTTAGATTTTAATAATTAAGATTAGATTATTAAATTAATTAAATTTGAAACATGGCATGTAAACAAAAGTAACGTTGCATGGCTTGAATAACGTTGCATGGCTTGAATGGTTGCATGCATACATAAGAGACACGTTGGAATTGATTCAATATGAAACGTTGCAAGTACGTTGGTTAATTGATTCAATGGTAACGTTGCATGCAAGAAACGTTGCAAGTAACTGATAATGAGTCTCCTTTGCCAAACAATGCAACCATTAGGAAGAGGTGCTTCTTGGTCAATAAATTAGACATAAACGAAACAATTCAACACAAACACCAAAAATATTATTCCTCTTCCAACTTTCTTTTATGTCCCTTCCATTACATACACAAAAATTAGCTTATATTTCCTTAGTCCCGAGATATCAAGTAGTTCGCCGGAATTACGAGAAGTAGTGCAACTACTCGTAATTGAGAAGTCGTTGTATCTTGGAGACGAGTGCTATAGACCACTTGCACCGAGAAGCGGAGCATTATCGTCTTGCGGAGAAAGAGTCCAACTCTTGCCTCGACTAACGTTGTACTCGTCATTTTGACACACCCCGTAATAACAATCGCAAGACGATAATTGTGTTGAAGAAATAACGACAAGTAGCAGTGATATACCCGATCCCCTTGTCCAAGTAATGACAAACAGTAGTAACATGCCGCCGAACTTTACAACAGCAACGAACAACCAAATTCCAAGCGCCCCTATTCATGCGGAAAGGCTGGAAAAGTTATCAGGTTCTAAATTTAAGCATTGCCAATCTAAAATGTAGTTTTATTTAACTACTTTAAATTTATCTCGATTCTTGAAAGAGTCACCTCCAATTGTGGGGGAAAATGAAACTGATGAGAAAAAATGCACAGCGTCTGATGCATGGTATCATAGCGACTACATATGTCGCAACTATGTCCTAAATGGACTTGGCAACACTCTGTACAGTGTCTACTCGACTGCAAAGACGTCGAAAGAATTGTGGGATTCTTTGGAGATAAAATACAAGATCGAAGATTTCGGTCTAAAGAAGTTCGTTGTTGGACGATTCTTAGACTACAAGATAGTGGATACCAAAACTGTAGTCGAACAAGTGCAAGAGATTCAATTGATCATACATGATATACTCGCCGAAGGTATGGTCCTTTCTGAATCATTTCAAGTTGCAACTGTGATCGAGAAACTACCACCGATGTGGAAGGATTTCAAGAACTATCTCAAGCACAAACGTAAAGAGATGAGTCTCGAAGATCTGATAGTCCGTCTTAGAATTGAAGAGGACAATCGCAAGGCAGATCGAAAGACTAACAAGCCGTCTATAGAGGCAAGGGCTAATCTAGCCGAGTGCAGCACTAGCACTAACCCAAAGAAACGCAAATTCTATGAAAAGAAACAAGATTCAAAAAGGCAGAAAAAGATCAAAGAGAATTGCTACAATTGTGGAAAAACTAGTCACATGGCAAAGGATTGTCGCAAGCCAAAGAAGGAATACAAAGGTCGTCCACAAGCAAATATGGCGGAAGAAAATTATGTGCCCATCAATATGTCTGAACTCGACCTATCTGCGGTCATAGATGAAGTAAACATGGTCGGTAATCCGATAGGATGGTGGATCGATACCGGCGCTACTAAGCAAGTATGTGTGGATAAATCAATGTTTTCAACTTATGAAGTTGTCAAGGAGGAGAAAATGTTATATATGGGAAATTCCTCTACTTCCAAGGTCTGTGGAATTGGAAAAGTTGTACTCAAGATGACGTCGGGATTGAATTTGACTCTCCAAAACATGATGCATGTTCCCGACATTCGCAAGAATTTGATCTCCGGCTCTATTCTTAGCAACGTCGGATTTAGAATAGTTATTGAGGGGGATAAGGTTGTACTGTCCAAGAATGGACAATTTATAGGAAAAGGCTATGTAGATAGCGGCCTTTTCAAGATGAATTGTATCAATGTAAATGCTATCCGTGATAATAAAAAGACCCCCCGTTGATTACTTGACTGAGTCTCCTAATTTATGGCATGATAGATTAGGACATGTTAATCTAAATACACTAAGAAAATTAGTGAATTTAGAATTGTTGCCGAAAATGTCGTTTGACAAACATTCAAGATGTGAAATTTGTGTTGAAGCAAAAATGGCTAAACAACCTTTCCATTCGGTGGAAAGATCGACTACACCTCTTGAATTAATTCACACCGATCTATGTGGCTTAAAACTTGTGCAAACTAGATGTGGAAAGAATTATTTCATAACATTTATAGATGATTGCACAAGATTTTGCTATGTATATCTTTTGAGAAGCAAAGACGAAGCCTTCGATGCTTTCAAAAGCTATAAAAACGAAGTTGAAAATCAACTTAACACCAAGATCAAAATGATCCGAAGTGATCGAGGCGGTGAGTATGTTGCCCCTTTTGCGGACTTTTGTCGTGAAAACGGCATTATCCATCAAATAACTGCACCTTATTCTCCACAATCAAATGGTGTTGCTGAACGAAAGAATAGAACAGTAAAAGAAATGATGAATGCTATGCTGATAAGCTCAGGCTTACCACATAACATGTGGGGGGAAGCCATTCTTTCGGCAAATAAAATTTTAAATAAGTTGTCGTCAAGGAAACAAAATCAAACTCCATACGAACTATGGAAAGGTAGGAAACCATCCTACAAATACACAAAAGTGTGGGGGTGCCTAGCAAAAGTTGAAGTACCTAAACCAAAACCAGTAAAGCTAAGACCTAAAACTATTGATTACATCTTCATAGGATATGCAAACAATAGTAGCGTATATAGGTTTTTGGTACATAAGTCGGAAATACCCGACATAAATAAGGGAATGATTATAGAATCCAGTAATGCTATCTTTTTCGAATCTATATTCCCTAAGAAAGAAAAGAATGATGTGAATTCTAAGAAACGAACTCATGAAGAAAGCTCACTCGAAAAGATTGACCAAAGTGATGGATCAATACCAGAATCAAGACGAGGAAAACGAGCGAAAATAGCAAAGTCTTTTGGTCCAGACTTTGTAGTCTATTCATTAGAAGATGAACCGCAAATAATCAATGCTGCATTGTCAAGTCCTGATGCTCCTCTATGGAGAGAAGCGATTAATAGTGAAATCGAGTCAATTATGAACAATCACACTTGGGAGATTGTTGACCTTCCTCCCGGGTGTAAACCTTTAAGATGCAAATGGATTCTAAAGAAGAAATATAAGGCCGATGAGTCTATTGACAATATAAAGCACGACTAATAGCCAAGGGTTACAAGCAAAAAGAAGGGTATGATTATTTTGATACATACTCTCCCGTAACGAGGATAACCTCTATAAGAACGCTAATTGGAATTGTTGCTTTACATAACCTTGAGATACATCAAATGGATGTTAAAATGGCATTTCTAAATAGAGATTTAGAAGATGAAATTTATATGGAACAACCTGAATGGTTTGTTATTCCCGGACAAGAAAAGAAAGTTTGTAAACTTGTTAAGTCATTATATGGACTTAAACAAGCTCCCAAACAATGGCATGAGAAATTTGATCATGTTATGTTATCAAATGGTTTTAAAATAAACGAGTGTGACAAGTGTGTGTATATTAAAGGCACACCTAACAACTTTGTCATTATATGTCTGTATGTTGATGACATGCTTATTATGGGAAGTGATCATAACATAATTATGGATACTAAGGTAATGTTGAAAAGAATGTTCGACATGAAAGATATGTGAATAGCTGATATAATTCTAGGGATTAAGATCTCTAGAACATCCGAAGGAATACTTTATCACAATCTCACTATGTAGAGAATGTGCTTAAGAAATTCAATGCTTTTGATCTACCTCCGGCTAAGACTCTTGTAGACTTAAGCCTACACTTAGCCAAAAATCGAGGAGATCCAATTTCTCAATTGGACTATGCTAGGGTCATTGGGAGCCTAATGTACTTAGCAAATTGTACAAGGCCCGACATAGTATATTCTATAAGCAAGCTAAGTCGGTTCACAAGTAATCAAGGAAAGGATCATTGGACCGCACTAACTAGAGTTTTAAGGTATTTAAAGCATACTTTAACTCATAGTCTGCATTACACAAGGTATCCCGCTGTGTTAGAATGATATAGTGATGCTAATTGGATATCTGACACAAAAGATTCCAAGTCCACAAGTGGTTTTGTGTTTACCATAGGTGGAGGAGCAGTTTCATAGAAATCCTCTAAACAAACATGTATAGCTCGGTCTACAATGGAATCGGAATTCATTGCTCTAGACAAAGTTGGCGAAGAAGCCGAATGGCTACGAAACTTCTTAAAGGATATTCCGTGTTGGGAAAAACCCGTGCCTCCCGTCTTAAAACATTGTGATAGTATGTTTGCAATAGGGAGAGCACAAAGTAGTATGTATAATGGTAAGTCTCGACATATTCGTCGAAGACATAATACCGTTAGACAATTGATCACTAGTGGAATAATATGTATTGACTATGTGAAGTCAAAAGATAATATTGCGGATCCGTTTACTAAAGGTATTAATCGTGATCAATTGTACAATGCAGTTAGAGGAATGGGATTAAAATCCACACTAAAAGAACGCTCTTAATGGTAACTATACCATGATAATTGGAGATCCCATGGACATGGTTCAAAGAGACAACTAAGTTAAGAATGTTCAAGTTGTGCACTTGGAAACACAACTAAAAATCCATTCTCGAAGCTGCCCCAAGTGCAAACCTGTAGCTTGTGGTAAAAGGGTAAGCGTATAAGCTTTTAATGATTCCTATAGCCTTATTGGTGGAGTATGACAGGATACTCTTTATAGGAGATCACCTATATAAGTGAAAAGTGTGGCCGCTTCAAATAAGAAAAACACTTATGAACCCAAGATATGGTCCAAGGCCAAAATGGACATAACGTGAGAACGAAAGATATTGTATCTATTATTGTGTATATGTTATTGTCTAGGTTTACACGAAAGTTGACCGGTTCAAGACATCGCATTCACCGAGCAGCGAGTAAATCCGATAACATTATACTAAGGAAGGTTCAAAGCAAAAAACTACCTATCCTGATGCAATAATAGGCCATTGGGACTTTGGTTTGCAAAATATTTTGCATTTGCATTTAATAATCTAATGTGGGGGATTGTTAGATTTTAATAATTAAGATTAGATTATTAAATTAATTAAATTTGAAACATGGCATGTAAACAAAAGTAACGTTGCATGGCTTGAATAACGTTGCATGGCTTGAATGGTTGCATGCATACATAAGAGACACGTTGGAATTGATTCAATATGAAACGTTGCAAGTATGTTGGTTAATTGATTCAATGGTAACGTTGCATGCATGAAACGTTGCAAGTAACTGATAATGAGTCTCCTTTGCCAAACAATGCAACCATTAAGAAGAGGTGCTTCTTGGTCTATAAATTAGACATAAACGAAACAATTCAACACAAACACCAAAAATATTATTCCTCTTCCAACTTTCTTTTATGTCCCTTCCATTACATATATATAAATTAGCTTATATTTCGTTAGTCCCGAGATATCAAGTAGTTCACCGGAATTACGAGAAGTAGTGCAACTACTCGTAATTGAAAAGTTGTTGTATCTTGGAGACGAGTGCTATAGACCGCTTGCACCGAGAAGCGGAGCATTATCGTCTTGCGGAGAAAGAGTCCAACTCTTGCCTCGGCTAACATTGTACTCGTCATTTTGACACACCCCGTAATAACAATCGCAAGACGATAATTGTGTTGAAGAAATGACGACAAGTAGCAGTGATGTACCCAATTCCCTTGTCCAAGTAATGACAAGCAGTAGTAACAAGCCGCCGAACTTTACAACAGCAACGAACAACCAAATTCCAAGCGCCCCTGTTCATGCGGAAAGGCCGGAAAAGTTCTCAGGTGCTGAATTTAAGTGTTGCCAATCTAAAATGTTGTTTTATTTAACTACTTTAAATTTATCTTGATTCTTGAAAGAGTCACCTTCAATTGTGGGGGAAAATGAAACTGATGAGCAAAAACGCATAGCGTCTGATGCATTGTATCATAGCGACTACATATGTCGCAACTATGTCCTAAATGGACTTGGCGACACTCTGTACAGTGTCTACTCGACTGCAAAGACGTCGAAAGAATTGTGGGATTCTTTGGAGATAAAATACAAGACCGAAGATGCTGGTCTAAAGAAGTTCGTTGTTGGACGATTCTTAGACTACAAGATGGTGGATACCAAAACTGTAGTCGAACAAGTGCAAGAGATTCAATTGATCATACATGATATACTCGCCGAATGTATGGTCCTTTCTGAATCATTTCAAGTTGCAACAGTGATCGAGAAACTACCACCGATGTGGAAGGATTTCAAGAACTATCTCAAGCACAAACGTAAAGAGATGAGTCTCGAAGATCTGATAGTCCGTCTCAGAATTGAAGAGGACAATCGCAAGGTAGATCGAAAGACTAACAAGCCGTCTATAGAGGCAAGGGCTAATCTAGCCGAGTGCAGCACTAGCACTAACCTAAAGAAATGCAAGTTCAATGAAAAGAAATAAGATTCAAAAAGGCAGAAAAAGATCAAAGGAAATTGCTACAATTGTGGAAAAACTAGTCACATGGCAAAGGATTGCCGCAAGCCAAAGAAGGAATACAAAGGTCGTCCACAAGCAAATATGGCGGAAGAAAATTACGTGCCCGTCAATATGTCTAAACTCGACCTATCTGCGGTCATAGATGAAGTAAACATGGTCGGTAATCCGATAGGATGGTGGATCGATACCGGCGCTACTAAGCACGTATGTGTGGATAAATCAATGTTTTCAACTTATGAAGTTGTCAAGGAGGAGAAAATGTTATACATGGGAAATTCCTCTACTTCCAAGGTCTGTGGAATTGGAAAAGTTGTACTCAAGATGACGTCGGGATTGAATTTGACTCTCCAAAACGTGATACATGTTCCCGACATTCGCAAGAATTTGATCTCCGGCTCTATTCTTAGCAAGGCCAGATTTAGAATAGTTATTGAGGGGGATAAGGTTGTACTGTCCAAGAATGGACAATTTATAGGAAAAGGCTATGTAGATAGCGGCCTTTTCAAGATGAATTGTATCAATGTAAATGATATCCGTGATAATAAAAAGACCCCCGTTGTTTACTTGACTGAGTCTCCTAATTTATGGCATGATAGATTAGGACATGTAAATCTAAATACACTAAGAAAATTAGTGAATTTAGAATTGTTGCCGAAAATGTCATTTGACAAACATTCAAGATGTGAAATTTGTGTTGAAGCAAAAATGGCTAAACAACCTTTCCATTCGGTGGTAAGATCGACTACACCTCTTGAATTAATTCACACCGATCTATGCGGCTTAAAACTTGTGCAAACTAGAGGTGGAACGAATTATTTCATAACATTTATAGATGATTGCACAAGATTTTGCTATGTATATCTTTTGAGAAGCAAAGACGAAGCCTTCGATGCTTTCAAAAGCTATAAAAAAGAAGTTGAAAATGAACTTAACACCAAGATCAAAATGATCCAAAATGATCGAGGCGGTGAGTATGTTGCACCTTTTGCGGACTTTTGTCGTGAAAACGGCATTATCCATCAAACAACTCCACCTTATTCTCCACAATCAAATGTTGTTGCTGAACGAAAGAATAGAACATTAAAAGAAATGATGAATGCTATGCTGATAAGCTCGGGCTTACCACATAACATGTGGGGGGAAGCCATTCTTTCGGCAAATAAAATTTTAAATAAGTTTTCGTCAAAGAAACAAAATCAAACGCCATACGAACTGTGGAAAGATAGGAAACCATCCTACAAATACACAAAAAGTGTGGGGGTGCCTAGCAAAAGTTGAAGTACCTAAACCAAAACAAGTAAAGCTAGGACCTAAAACTATTGATTGCATCTTCATAGGATATTTATTATGCCCATTATTTATTATGCTCTCCCGTGAATTATTATTAATATATTAATGTATTTATACATTATTTAATAATATAAAAATTGTTTATCTGGAATTAATTGGTTGAACCAATTAATTGATAAATAGGTGATCAGTTATTATTAATTATATTATGAGCTTATATTAATTTATTGGAAGCTCATTAGCAATATAATTACTAATGGACCACAATTATAATTATAATATTTTATACATTATAAAAAGAAAAACACGTTCAGATTTTTACGTTAATTCATTTACGTTATTCATTCAGAAAAAATGTGAGAATGACTGAGAGCAAGAAAAACTATTCCTCTTAGATATCTGTCCACACAGAGGAGATAAAAGGTCGGGACACAGTCCAGAAGCTGCGATTAATAATCAAAATTGCAGACTCTATCATTAGTCTCTTCTCTTATGAGTCTTTCTAAGAAGATGAACGAGTCAATTCTAATATGGTATTTGAGCAGACTCGAGTATGTATATAGATAGTTTGATCCACGTCTAGTAGTCGAATGATCATACTAGTCTGCACATCACATTTGTGATATGATATATTTTTAAGGGGATGAGCGGCCCAATTGTAATAAAGGGTGTTTCTGTAATTTGCAGAAACAAACTCCTTATAGCAAGAGGAGGAGCAATACAAGCTATACTAAAGATCCTTCTTTGGCCCAACAAGTGTTCGATGGAACTGGGATTAACATCTCTCTTGATATTGTCTTCTTGCGCTCGAAACAAGGCGAAAATCGGATCATCGGGGTGATTAGGCTGCTCTTCGAGCTTCTCAACTCGCAAAGCATTAACTATATAGCTAAGTTTGATATTGTATCCACATTGAATAGTCTCTCAACTTGTGATCAAATGGTTCCTTTGATCGTTGCCTCTGGCGGAGTAATCGCGGTGGTCAGGTTGGTCTACGAGTCGGATAAGTCGTCGGAGTGGTGGAGAAGGCGATGGCCTTGTTGGAGGCGGTAGTTTCTTAATCTGAAGTTGGATTAAATCAGGTATTTAAGTATTTAACCATTCATATGTTAGGATCGGATCGATAATACGCAGCGGATATTTAAAAAAAAACGATCAATAATAAAAATCAAAATAACTATTTCAATCAATAAAATTTTAAAATCAGTTGTTAAACCATTAATACGGAGCGGAAATTTAAGTTTTTCGATCAATAAAAATAAATATGTAATCATATTCTTGGTAATGTAAGTTATAAGGTGTTGGGTGACTGAACATGTGTGTGAATTGCGATTTTAGGTTCGTGAGACGGGCGGCGCAATTAGGATGGTGGTGGAGGCGGTGGAGGAGGGGAAGGCAGCGTGTCAAGAATCGTCGGGCCGGAGTTTTGCTATTGATTTGCCGGAGGTGCAGGAAGGGTTGATTTTGAGGGAGGGGGCGATGACTGAGCTGCTGCAGTTGAGCGTTGATGGGACGTGGCTTGCGAGGAAGAAGGCTAAGGCTTTGCTTTTGTTGATTAGAAACGGCGGCGAGGGGGAAGTGTTGGAAGAATGCAGTGGTGCAGGAGGTTATGAGGCGGATTGATGGGTGGTGGAGGATATGATTGCCAAACTTAGTACATGATTTGCGTTTTTAGGATGTTTAGATTTAGTTTTGTTCTTATGTTGTGGTTGTTGTCTTTGTATATAAGTCGTTAGTAATTTGATAAAAGTTCAAAATTACATGTCTTTTTCTTCGTATGACAGTCAAGAACATACCCATACCTGCAGAAAGACAGAGAAATCATCTCTGTTATCATAATGGAGATGGTTTTAGTTTAGAAATAGATAAAGAGTGAGCTTAAAATGTGAAGCAGTCGTGGAATTAGAGGCATAGTCCTTACCAATTACCAGCAACTTTTCCATCACCATCTGGACTGAAGATTATCACAAAGATCGGGTCCTTCAAATCTTTGGATTCAATCTCCTCTTTGAACTTTTGAATCAAAGGTGGGCCACAAACGAACACATGAACCGCACAACTCCTCCTCTACTCCAGACTCCCAAGGTTTTCCACTCACTAGCACTATCAAACCCCTTTGACAAACAAAACAAAATAGTTCACAAACTGGCAGTATTAAATAAGAAGCCACTATACCAAGTACAATCATGAGTCATGATGAGAGCCAGGGGCGGTACCAGGGGGTGTGGGTGGGTGCGACCGCATCCCCCATTTTTCATGTCGATGTTGAATATCATGTTTAAGTTTTACAAAAAAAAATATTTTCGCACCCCGTGTTTTATGAAAATTTAATATATTGAAGCGAAATTAAAAATATATTAGTTCAATGGCCCAACAACAGCAACTAAATTAAATGGTCCAACAACAGAAATTAAATTAAATGGCCCAACAACAATAATCCTATATAGCGAGAAATGAGAGTGAGACTTTAGAGGATAGTGAATTAGTGAGACTTCAGAGGACAGAGGAGGGAGCGAGAGTTAAGCAAACCGAATCCTAAAATTCCGGCGTCCGGTGTCCGGTGTATGTCGCCGCCGACTACCACGAGGCACGGCGGCACGTTATTCTTGGTTCCTTACTCTTCTGTTTTTGATTTCTTCTCTTTTGTGGTAAAATTCTCAAAACCCTAATTAAATTTTTATTTGAATAGTTGATGGGCATTTTGTGATAATTAGCTATTTTCTTTTAATCTCTTATGTCAATGATGCAATTGAAGCATTAGACTTGTTGATGTTGTGGATAAATGACTAAATTTTGAGATTCAAGCTAGTTAAGAATTTGACTATTTGAGACTATGTGTAAATTATAATGTGTGTGTTTATTAATTTGATCTAATAGGAATAAATATAAAGAAAAACATGAAGAAACTTGATTTCTATTTCAAATGTAAAGACACTCAAGCTACAACGGCTAGTTCTTCTTCTTCAAATCCTGAGGTTGTGGTGGGAAGAGAACCTAGAGATAATGATTCACCTCCACTTAAAATTCCAAGAATCGATCATGTTGGTCCGGAGACAAATATCAGGTGTAGAGGGGGGGGGGGGTGAATACACCTGAGTACCGTTTCTTCTTCTCGGTGAAGGTCAGCTGAAGCTGTTGGTTGCAACTGATGAACAGTGTCAAATAAACCTTCGATCACGGGACAGAGTGAGTCGGCCTGCGAGCTCTCCTACCGACTTTTGTCGGTGCCCGAAACTCAGTCGGAGACTATAAGTGTGCGGATAAGTGTGGGCCCGGAGTTTGTCTCTTTTTGAAAACGTGTTTTCGCAGATTAAATTCCTTTGGCTGTGCGATTTTAGAAATACGTTTTATGCAAACTTATGATTTTCAAAGGTTTGTATGCAATAAAACAGTAAAGAACACAAGCAGTTTAACGTGGTTTGGATACGCAAGATCCTACGTCCACGGTCCTGAACAGAGCAGGATAACTTGTTGATTAGTCTGAGCAAGTCTCAGCAAGGAAACTGTGCACATGATAGATCCTTCTAAGTTATAGTCCTTAGCGACTTTACAATTCAAACCTAAGTTCGAAAGGGGGTGAGAACAGTTCTCCAACTAATGAAGGAGTTCTTACAATAAGAACAGTTCACTAAAAATGAACTCCTTCGAATCTAAGCTATAAATCTGATAATGAGCTTAGGTAGAGAAGAAAGGGATCTAAAGACTCTGAGAGAAAGAACCACAAAAATATTCTAGTAAATGCGAGATTCTTCATTTGGATATTCGATTGAGTTGCTAGAGTGTTTGAGAGTTTGAGCAATTTCCCTTTTTAATTTCGTGCTTCGCGCTCTTATGGAGCTTCAAAATCTTCTCTATTTATAGCTGTGAGCTATGGCATATGTCCGTTGGAGACGACGATGCCACGTGTCACAAGCTTCCGAAGAAAACGGCCATTAATTCGAACTTGTTGCGGCGGGCGGTTAATTACCGTACATGAGAGCGGCTTTCTTGTTTGGAGCGAGATAAGGCGTTGTCGGCTTCTCATTGGTCGAGGTTTGTGGTTGGTGAGAATGTCAGAGTTGACCGTTCAAACAACCTCGTATGATCTTCTGTTGAACTTTCGAAAAGACTTAAGTAGTTGGGTCGCTTTCTGTCGGATACGATGATCGCAAAGTCTCTCGTCTTCTTCGGCCGAGTCGGCCGACAAGGAATGTAACTTCGAGTATGTCACCGGCGACTGCGAAGGTACTTGGGCTTGCATGAGTTCTTATGCTGATGACTTATCAGCTGCTGGATTGGCTTCTACTGAGGTTTATTCAGCTGATGACTGAAGAACGCAAGCGATTACACTGATGACGTGGGGTTCTGAAAAGTATCTTCGACAGAAGATCAGTTCAACAATTACCCCATACAGGACTTATACAAGAATATAAAAACGATTACAAAAAGTCTAACCTATACATCAGCTAATCCTAACGACACACAGAACTACTGATATCAGCTCGGTTTTGGGATCTTCAATTCCATAGTACTACTATGATTTCCCCCAATTTTCTTTTAACCACGAACAGCTGAGTATCATCTACTGACTCATATCCAACAATTTCCCCCTAATTGATGATGCCAAAACCTCTACTTCTAAACTCTAAACATCTTATAAGATATGCTAACCTACTGACAACAATTTCCCCCTTAATCCATCTGATGAAAACAAACTGATATGATGACTTCAAAAAAAACATCAGCAGGTGAGAGATAGGCAAAATCAGAGAAACTGATTGTGAGTGTGTGTCAGATCACTTAGTGATCCGTTGTGAAAAAACACAAAGCAAAATGCTGTAAGACAATGAGTAATTGTCTATCAAGCAATAGGAACGATAGCATATATGATCAAGAAATTACAGGTTCCTATCACTATTACACAAGAGTAGAGAAGAGGAAACACTACTGACGCCTGAAGCCTTGAGTGCGCTTCTTGAAATCGCCAGATCGTCGACGGGGGGGTTGCAGACCATAGTATAGGTAGATTCTCTTCCTCAGTGTCTGAACATCCTCATCGTCTTCAGCTAAGTCGACACTTAGGTCGAAGCGATAAGCTGCAGTTCTGACCTCATCCTCTATTTCCTTTGTACACAGAATTACGGGCGCAGTTCTAGGAGGTGGGATGCGCCTAAAAGCCAGAGCTCTGAAAGGAATGTTCTCTCTCTTCATAATCTCCAGAAGTTGTTCCCTCAGGTCAGAGTTATAATTGAACAAAAACTCGTCAAAGGCTTGTTCGATAGTCTGCTCACTTGGATAGAATTTCCATACATAGTAGCCTTTGATAAATTCCTCTTTGAGCTCTTCCCATTGATCATTTACCAGAGCAGGAACCCATTTATCAACATGAAGCACATGATCCTTTTTGACATGAGGCGCTCGTTTCCTTGATCCTCATGGGATTTGTTTTCTGGGATCAGCTGCTGGCTTTTGAGATAGGCTCATCATCTTAGCCATATCAGCCATTCTCTTCTTTTCTCGAAGAGCCGCTGCCCTACAGTCTCCTTTCCTGAGATTCAGGCCTTGCAGCGTGGCTTCCCACGTGGCTCTATCTTCAGCTTCTTGCTCAGGTGTAAGATGAGTCTGATAGTGACTCTGAGCAGTAGCTTGACCTGTACTAGAAAGAGTTTCTGCGAACTCCTCCTGAGCCTTTTTCTTTTCTTCGTCCACAGACTCTTGCTTCTTCTTACCTCTGCCCTTAACAACTTTGCCCTTAGGCTTTTTAGCAAGTTGAGCTTCTTCCAACTGTCGCTCATGGTCCAGCTTGTCTTGTAGTTGTTGGGCTACGCGGAGGTCAAAGGCTTCTTGTTCCGCTTTAGATTTGAATTTTCGGACCGGGGAGGAAGGAGGAGTAATAGCAGTAGCAGTCTCCTTCCCCGGCCTCTGCGGAGGAGCCTGTTCTCCTTCAGACTCTTGTTCAATGAAGTGAGCAACATCTTCTATGTGGGCAGCAGAAGATGAGATGGGGGTAGGTTCTAGAGGAAATTCAAGTAGCAGAACCCCTGAAGTATCTTGAGCATTAGCAGTCGAGGGTTGTTCTGCCTGAATACCTTCCCCCTGAGTCTGAGCATTAGAGGGTCCTTCCTCCTGACCACCCTCTACTATTTGGACATCAGTCATATCCGTATCGAGTTCATCCTTCATAATATCTTCCCCCCTTTTTGGCATCATCCGCCTTAGAGAGTTGGGTGCGGATGGCTTGAATGTCTCTTTCCACGGTGTGGACCGAATCCTTAATTCGAGTTCTTTGTGGATTCGAAGTCCTTGACGAGATCGCAATATAATTCCCAGTCTTTTTCTCGATCGGCTCTTGATGTTTTAAGTCATGCGGTGACTCCAGACGGAGTTTCGGCGAGCCCGATCCTGCGATTCTATCATTTCTTTCTGAATAAGTTTCAGAGCCTCGCACTTGTTGGGTAATAGATTTCGAAGGCTAGAGGTGGCAATCTTATTCCTTTCATCGATTTCGAGCTTAACAGTTGCAAGAGCTTGAGTCACCTGCTCCGAAAATATCTTCTCGCGATTCTGGAGCAACTGGCGACTACGAGCTTCTAGATCGACTTTACGAGCCGCTAAGGCCGCCTCAATAATCTCCCCGAAGGTTGGGTTGAGGAGTAGGTACTTGGAATCTTTGAGATGCCAGCAGCTATTCTGTCTAAGCTCTGTATCTGAGCCTTAGTATACTTTGTCCACTTCAGATGGACGTCCTTAGCCAAAAGTCGGTTATTCTCTCCTTGGCGTCAAATGGCTTTATTTACGGACTTCGAGGACATGGAACCGATAGGTTGTATCTGGTACGAGCTGGTTTCGAGCCTCTGCTCAAAAAACGTGAGGAGCTGCTCCCTACTGTACTTCGGAGCACCTTGAGCATCACCTGATGTATCAGGAAGTGGTGATTTGCTCTTCTCACGGGGAGTTGAACCCTCAGCAGAGCCTCCCAGCTCTGTATCCTTGGGTGTCTGATCCTTCCTCTGATTGTTATCATCATCTTTATCATCGTCTTTCTTATCAGCAGGAGGAGATGGGGGCGGAGGAGTGTTACCAGGAACTGACTCTCGCAAGCTTAGAAGGTAAAGCATTGCGGCTCTGAGATCTTCAAGAGTAGCTAAGTCAGCTGGTTCTCCGTACCCTATTACTTCTTGTAGCTTCTGCTCCTCATCGAGCAAGTAGATGACTGAGTGGGTTTTGATTATGTCTTCTAGAATATCCCAACTCAGAAACCTTAGAAGCATTTGAACCCTAGCCACCGATGGCTATGTCGACTAAGTCCCGAGTGCCCAGGCGATCTCGGGAATATGATCGTGTACTTCGGATGTGGCACGGAGACGAGTGGTGTGAATAGCTTTGTCCACTCGGTCGCGAGCTCCTCAGTCGGTTCCCTGACGTCCGACTGTGTCTCCTCAGAGCTAATTACCTGGACTTTATCTTTGAGGGTCGCACCCTCAATGCCAGTATCAGAATCTAAAAACTGCTCTTCTTTGAATAGGAGGAGTGGGTTCAATAACAGAGAGGGGCTGAGCAGTGGAGACCTCAGCTGGTCTGGTCTTAGTCAGTCGCCTCTTCTTAGGCACTTCGGTATGTGGGGGCAGAGCGAATGCTGCTCTCTTCGGCTCAGGTGGCCCCTTATCGATAGACTTCTCAGTCGCTGCTTTAGTCTTGAACTTAATCAGTTTTACATCAAAGAACTTAGAATCAGCAAACGACGAGTGCCTCTGAACAGAGTTTTCTATGAGGACTGACATCTTAGTCCCATAGAGTAACTTCCCTACACTGGCTAACTTCCTCTCTCCAGTGGGTAGGGTAGTGAACTTCTGGGCTTGGACCTTCATTTCCGAGACATAATAGTCAGCCCAGTTCACTTCAACTCCATCATCTATCGCCATCATCAGGTGAATCCTTGGCTTGGATAATTGATCATATGATCCAGCTGAGCTCATCAGGATATGAGAGACTATGTAGACTAGTCCTCTGTATTGGGAAGCAGAAGATTCTTTTGCAGAGCTGACTTGAATGATATGTCGGAGCGTCCGCAGAACTTACGAACATATGCGTTTATCTCCTTCTCCTTGTAACCGATAGGAGAAATACCGTAGTCTGGAAGATCAAACGACAGCACCAGAATGTCCCTGACGTTGAAGACTCTCTGAGTAGTATCCCAACAGTTCTGATCTACTTCCTTCAAATAGACGAAGGAAGATTCCTCGCCTCCAGACGCGAGAGACCTCCAGTTGTAATAAACTTCTACCACTTGCCTTGGTAGATAAGATCTCGGGTGCTTCGTCACCAGCTCCTGAAGACCAGAACGCTCCAGAGCATCGAACACGGGTTCCAAGAAGGAGATATCAACTTGTCGGAAGGCCATAGTTGGTTCAAACTGAATCCTGGATGCCATTATCTCCTCTATATTCTCAGGAACTTGAGATGTCGCCATTGAAAACTGCAAAATAACTTGTTAGCACTTGAAAATAGAGTAAGTTAGTAAGTATTCAGCAGGTTTCAATACATTACCGAGTACTAAAGAGCTTTGAGAGATGCAAAAGCGAGACAGTTAGGATGATTTTTGAGAAAGAAACTGAACGCTTGAAAAATAGCTCTTAAGTTGAAAAATGGCGAAAAGTGAGGAAAGGATAGAAGATGAAAGATTTTATATATATCGTCTGATTATAAGTTTTGATCCTAGGATCCAATTTTAATCTTTCAAATCTTATGGACGGCTGAGATTTGAATGTTATAAAAGGAATGATTACAAAAGCCGCCTCTAACATAGACTTACGTAATAAAGGTAAGTGAGAAGATATGCATTAAATGCGCGACAGACATCATTAATTACTCAGTTTATGCGAATGAAAAGGTTTCCTACTGACCTTTCCTAAAACTAATTAATGGCGGGAAATAAATGCACATTAACTACTGACTGCGTGCGGCTGATATAATAAATGCAGACATGCTTCTGAAAAGAAATTAAGTATATGATACTACGCAAACCTCTTCAGCTGAACTTTCGATCAGCTGGTTACCGTTATATCGCAGGAGGATGATTGATGTACTGATAAGCACGTTCCCCCTTGTTGTGTACAGTATGATTCTTCCCACTGAATCACTGCACGGAGTCTACTGACTTGTCGTACTGGTTCCATCTACTGATACCAAATATTTCCAATTGTCTCCACGGACTGCTATCAGTAGTTGTCTTCTACTGATGCATTTCAGTAGGATCCAGTAGACCTAGCTCAACTGATAATTTCTGAATCTGTTCTCAGCTAGTGGTTTGGTCAGTATGTCTACCCTTTGCTTGTCAGTATGGATCTTCTCCATTCTGATATCCTTCTTCTCGACATGGTCTCTGATGAAGTGATGTCGGATATCCACGTGCTTGCATCTCGTATGCAGAACTGGGTTCTGAGTTATGGCAATAGCACTTGTGGAGTCACAGTAGATGGGCACTTCATTCTGAATGATACCATAATCTCTCAGTTGTTGTCGAAGCCAAAGGATCTGGGCACAGCAACTTCCAGCAGCCATGTACTCAGCTTCAGTAGTGGACGTTGCTACTGAGTGATGTTTCTTTGAGAACCAAGATATCAGCTTGCTGCCTAGGAACTGACACGTTCCGGAAGTTGACTTATGATCTATCCTGCATCCTGCATAATCAGCATCGAATAACTTCGTCGTATTAGATTATCATCGCCAGGATACCATAACCCAAAGATCGTGTGTTCCTCTCAGATAGCGCAGAATCTTTTTAGCTGAGTCGAGATGACTTCGCTTGGGATCCGCTTGAAATCTTGCGCATACACCTACAACATAAGTTATGTCAGGTCGGCTAGCTGTTAAATATAATAAAGAACCAATAATAGCTCTATAATCAGTAGAGTTAACAGGAGCTCCCTCTTTGTCTAGATCGATTTTAAAATTCGTATTCATGGGGATTTTGACTGGCTTGCTGGAGTCGCAGCCGAATCTTTTGAGAAGGTCTCGAGTGTATTTGGCTTGATTGATGAAGATTCCTTCAGGTGATTGCTTCACTTGAAATCCAAGGAAATAATTCATCTCTCCCATCATGGACATCTCGAATTTCTCTTTCATCATCTTCTCGAACTGCTGACATATGATCTCGTTTCTCGCAGCCCGAAAATGATGTCGTCCACGTAGATTTGCACCGGTAGGATGTCATCTCCCGACTTTATGTTGAATAGGGTGCGATCTATCGTCCCCTTCCGAAAACCTTTCTCGAAGTAGAAAGTCCGATAGGGTATCATACCAAGCCCCGGGTGCTTGTTTTAACCCATACGAGCTTTCCTAAGTACCGTACACTCGATGTCCCCGCCGAAAGCCGGGCGGTTGTTCCAAGTAGACTTCTTCCTTCAGTACGCCGTTCAGAAAAGCTGACTTTACATCCATCTGATAGACTTTGAAGCCTTGCTGTGTTGCATAAGCTAGGAATAGATGAATGGCTTCCAATCTAGCGACTGGAGCGAATGTTTCATCAAAGTCAATTCCTTCTGCCTGACTGTATCCCTTTGCAACTAGTCGTGCTTTATTTCTGACAATGACGTTGTTTTCATCTCGCTTGTTTTTGAAAACCCACTTGGTACCAATGACATGCTGATGTCTAGGTCTGTCTACAAGCTCCCAAACTTCATTTCGAATGAACTGGTTCAGCTCTTCTTGCATGGCGATGATCCAGTCAGCATCATTAAGTGCGTCCTCTATCGACTGAGGTTCTTATGTAGATAAGAAACAGGAAAATAGTGAGCTTTCGCCTTGATTAAATCTAGATCTTGTTCTTATCGTTGCTGATGGATCTCCAATGATAAGATCTGAAAAATGAGCATCTAGCCATGATCGTCTGAGTCTGGCTTCTTCTTCTGATACAACTTCTACAGAATCAGTAGGAGTGTTAGGCATTTCAGTAGTACTGTTATGAGATTGCAATATTTCAGTAAGAAGGTTAGGATCCACTGAGTTTCCAGGTTCAGGGGCATTTAGCTCAGGAACATTAATCGTTCCCCCTGAGTTCATATTCTCAGTAGAGGTCTCGATTACCACATCGGGGCTTCCTCATCGACCGATGTTACCTGTTGTTAATTCTGTTCGGGAGAATCAACTAGGTCAGCTACGTCGACTGTTGGTTGAGTCTGAGTTTGTTCATTGTCTGACTCATCATCCCAACAATGCTGGATCTTTTCAGCTTTATCAGTAAGTTTGAGATCCTGTAGCTTGTTGCTGACATCATCAGTATTTAACTGTGTATCTTCCCTGTTCTCAGTAACAAATTCATCAAAAACAACATGAGGGCTTTCCTCCACACAAAGAGTCCGATAGTTAAAGACTCTGAAGGCTTTACTGACTCGAGAGTATCCTAAGAAAACTCCTTGATCAGATTTGCTATCAAAGACCTTCAGCTGATCTTTCCCGTTATTGTGGATAAAGCAAGGACATCCAAAAATATGAAAATGAGAAATAGAAGGAATTCTCCCTTTCCATAGTTCATATGGTGTCTTCATGTGTTGCTGAGTGAGTAGTGAGCGATTCTGAGTGTAACAGGCGGTGTCAGTAGCATCAGCCCAGAACTTCGAGGGTAGTCCAGAGTCTGTGAGGAGCGTTCTTGCTGCTTCTTTGAGTGTTCTGTTCTTTCGTTCAGCAAGTCCGTTCTGCTGAGGGGTGCGAGCAGTTGATGTCTCGTGTTTAATTCCCTCTTTATCGCAGTATGTCTTAACTACTGAGTTTAGAAACTCTGTTCCTCTGTCCGAGTGAATTCTTTGAATCTTGATGTCCTTTTCCACACTGAGCTTCTTCAGCAAGTTTGAACATCAGATTTATTGGCAATGAAGATGACCCAAGTATATCTTGAGTAGTCGTCAATAACGACGAGGGCATACTTCTTGCCTCTTATAGTCACTGGAGAGACTGTCCTGAATAGGTCCATGTGCAGCAGCTGAAGGATTCCATCAGTGGAAGGTGACGGAATAGGTGGATTGCTACTCTTTGTTTGTTTTCCCTTCAGACATGCTTCACAATTTATGTCTTTAACGAACGATTCGTTGGGCAGTCCTCTGACTTTGGAGTTCTTGGCTAGCTTGTTCATGGTCTTGAAGTTCAGGTGGCTGAGTCTCTTGTGCCATAGCCATCCTGACTTGTCACCAGATTTTGTCTGTGCTAGTAAACAAGCCTCAGGTTCTGCGGTTTTCCAGTCTGCAACATAGATGTTTTTCCTCCGCGATCCTGATAACACTGTTTTCCCTGTAGATTTATCAACAACATCACGAAAACCGAGTGTCAAAGATAACTCTGTTAAGATTATCACAGAATTGACTGACAGAAAGGAGATTATGTTGAAGTCCTTCAACATATGTTACTCTTGGAACTGAAGTAGTCCCAATGTTCAGCGTTCCGTATCCCCTAGTGTAGCCTTTAGAGTTGTCTCCAAACTCAATTCTGGGATCATCTTCTTGTACATAGTTGGTCAGCAGACTCTTCTGATATGTCATTTGTCTTGAGCAGCCACTGTCCACTATCCATGGGTCCTTATGCACCTGCAAAACAGAAGCATCTTTAGGTACCCTTTGGTTCAGTTGGGTCCTTACTGGTTAGTGGGTGATTTCGGAACCCAAATCTGTCTCGGAACCTTAGAAGTCTGAGACTTCTTCTTCTGAACCTTGTCAGCTTTCTTCTCCACAGGACTTGGAGATAATGAATTTCTACTGATGATTTTGGGTTCAGGCGCTTTCTTCTTCTGAGTCTTTGCGCTTCTCCTGACCCTGGGCTCATAGTAGTACGAGCCGTACTGAGCCGGGTGCTCATACTGATGGCTCCTTGTATCTTGTTACGCCCATCTGACCTTCTTGGTTCCCCCTAAGTTCGATCTCGGTGTCCTAGGGCTGGAACCTTTGGTCAGTTGTTTGTTGCTGCTCGGCTGAGGTGCGATTTCTTTCTGTTTGTTCTTCGCCTGAGGTGTGGTGTCAGCAGCTTGCACCTTTCCTCTGACGAACCTATCAGCCAGTGTTGCTGAGCTTTTGGAGGTAGAAGCTTCGTGGGTATAGCCAAGGCCTTCTTTCACAGCAGTTGGCCGTTGTGCTCTGAGCATGCTTTTGAGTTTCTCCTTAGCTCCCAGGTATTGTTCAGTCATCAGCCCTCTCCAGACTTCATCACTTCTCTTGAGAGAATCATAGTCCTTCTGTACGTCTGAGAGTTTCTGACTGAGTTGGGCTATTTCAGTTTCTTTCTCCAAATTGTCCTTGGTCAGGACTGAGATCTGAGTCTCTTGCAGCTGAGACTTAGTCATAAGAGATTCGATCTCTTCCTTGAGTCTCGCAACTAGATCCACTGACTCAGTAGAGACTTGACAATCAGCAGAAAGTCTCTGATTCTCAGCCTTTACCTGTTCTAGTTCCTGGATGGTTCTGCTGAACTCTCTGCTCAGCTGAATTTGTTCCTCTAGCAGGTCATCATATGCTTGTACTATGTCTAAAGGGTCATCCGAGACCGAGCAAGTGTCGTGTGTGTTGTGTGAAGAGGAGGTTATATTAAGTTTAGAATTTACCTCAGCCTCTTCTCCGGCCATCATACACTTGTTCACCGATTCCTCGGGAACCTTCTCTCCGACTTCAACAGCTACGAATGCGGCTTCATCCTCGAAGAGTACATGAATGTATCCTCTTCAATTGAGTTGTCGGATATCTCTCCGGCTATGTAGGCTCGCCTCTTCCCGGGCGAATTCATCTCTTCGGCTTGCCGTTCGCTCTTTGAGCGGTGAGAGTTCGGGACAGTCGTACTAATAGTGTCCCTCCTTCTTGCAGTTGTAACACGTGGATGTTCTGCTGCTTTTTCCAGCTGAAGCTTTTGGTGGACTAGCAACAGGCTCCGTGTTCCTGCATTCAGTAGAAGTGTTAGATTCTTCCCTTTTTGAATATTCTTTCTTACCAGGGGGAGAATCTCTGTGATATTTCTTCAGCTTTCTGACTCTCTCCTTCTCTCTTTGGTATTTGAGAGCCATCAGTGCGAGCTGGTCAGTACCAGACATTTCAGATGTCTTTGTATCTGCAGCAGCTACTGCCTTGCTGGAAGAAATCTTTTTGCCTCCAGTTTTGCTGACTGTTGCCTTGAAGGCATGATCGATTTGAGTGTCAGCTGGAGCACTGGAACACTTCTGAGGTAGACTATGCTCAAATTCCTCCGTCTTTAATTCTGAAAATATAACATCAGGAGTTAGAGCATTAAGATCAGAGCGACGTAAATAAGTAGCAAAAGGAAGCCACTTCTGTAGGGGTAGCGCTCTTATGATCTTTGTGTTCATCTCTTTGTTTGAGAACACCTTTCCCAGCCCGTTTATCACATTGACTTGATTCGTAAATCTGACGCTCAGTTCGTCAATGGTTTCACTGGGCTCTATCGCAAAGGCTTCGAACTTTTGAAGCTCTAATTCGAGCTTGTTTTCTTTAATCTGAGGAGTTCCTTGGCTCAGTACAGCCAGGGCATCCCAAAGTTCTTTCGCCGTTTTGCGATCCCCGCACCCTCCCAAGGTGTGAGTCACCGAGCGTTGTCGGTATAGCATTTCGTGCGACTCGGTCGAGGTTATGCAGCTTTTTCCTCTTCGGGCGTGAAGGCGGATTTGTCCTTGGGAACCTTCGGACCGATACGAGCACCTTCACCTTCTACTTCAGGGAACTGAACGCTGTCTATCATTGGAATGATGGGTCCGGTCTCCAAGATCGTCGGTCATGCTGTCGTGCAGCGACGTAAGGTGTGCCTCCATTCTTACACGCCATACCGTGAAGTTCTCTATTGAGAACATCGGCACCATCCTGATACCTGACATGTCAGACATTATGTGTACGAGTATAGGGATGAGTGAAGAGATGCTTGTGTAGAGAAAACGTTTTCAAGGATCAGCTCGAGAAGACCAGTATGTCAGAACAGGTGGTCAGTTGAGCACCGCGCGCTCTGATACCAATTGTTGGTCCGGAGACAAATATCAGGTGTAGAGGGGGGGGTGAATACACCTGAGTACCGTTTCTTCTTCTCGGTGAAGGTCAGCTGAAGCTGTTGGTTGCAACTGATGAACAGTGCCAAATAAACCTTCGATCACGGGACAGAGTGAGTCAGCTACTGAGCTCTCCTACTGACTTTTGTCAGTACTTCAAAACTCAGTCGGAGACTATAAGTGTGCGGATAAGTGTAGGGCCCGGAGTTTGTCTCTTTTTGAAAACGTGTTTTCGCAGATTAAATTCCTTTGGCTGTGCGATTTTAGAAATACGTTTTATGCAAACTTATGATTTTCAAAGGTTTGTATGCAATAAAACAGTAAAAAACACAAGCAGTTTAACGTGGTTCGGATACGCAAGATCCTACGTCCACGGTCCTGAACAGAGCAGGATAACTTGTTGATTAGTCTGAGCAAGTCTCAACAAGGAAACTGTGCACAGGACAGATCCTTCTAAGTTATAGTCCTTAGCGACTTTACAATTCAAACCTAAGTTCGAAAGGGGGTGAGAACAGTTCTCCAACTAATGAAGGAGTTCTTACAATAAGAACAGTTCACTAAAAATGAACTCCTTCGAATCTAAGCTATAAATCTGACAATGAGCTTAGGTAGAGAAGAAAGGGATCTAAAGACTCTAGAGAGAAGAACCACAAAAATATTCTAGTAAATGCAGATTCTTCGCTGGATATTCTGATTGAGTTGCTAGAGTGTTTGAGAGTTTGAGCAATTTCCCTTTTTAATTTCGTGCTTCGTGCTCTTATGGAGCTTCGAAATCTTCTCTATTTATAGCTGTGAGCTATGTCATATGTCCGTTGGAGACGACGATGCCACGTGTCACAAGCTTCCAAAGAAAACGGCCATTAATTCGAACTTGTTGTAGCAGGGCAGTTAATTACTGTACATGAGAGCAGCTTTACTGTTTGGAGCAGGTAAGGCGTTGTCGGCTTCTCATTGGTCGAGGTTTGTGGTTGGTGAGAATGTCAGAGTTGACCGTTCAAACAACCTCGTATGATCTTCTGCTGAACTTTCAAAAAGACTTAAGTAGCTGGGTCGCTTTCTGTCGGATACAGTAGACTGCAAAGTCTCTGTCTTCTTCGACTAAGTCGGCTGACAAAGAATGTAACTTCTGAGTATGTCAGCTGGCGACTGCGAAGGTACTGGGCTTGCATGAGTTCTTATGCTGATGACTTATCAGCTGCTGGATTGGCTTCTACTGAGGTTTATTCAGCTGATGACTGAAGAACGCAAGCGATTACACTGATGACGTGGGGTTCTGAAAAGTATCTTCGACAGAAGATCAGTTCAACAATTACCCCGTACAGGACTTAGACAAGAATATAAAAACGATTACAACAAGTCTAACCTATACATTAGCTAATCCTAACGACACACAGAACTACTGATATCAGCTCGGTTTTGGGATCTTCAATTCCATAGTACTACTATGATTTCCCCCAATTTTCTTTTAACCACGAACAGCTGAGTATCATCTACTGACTCATATCCAACAGATCAATAGGAAGATGCTCAACGTGAAATACATTTCGAAAGAGATCCAGGCCTCCGTAAGATGATATGGGATTATCCGGTTGATAAAAGAGATGAGATGCGGCGACATTATCTAATAGCAGGTCCTCATCGACCAAATCCTTCTAGAAAAGTCGACAAATATAAGAGAAAGTTTTTGAGTTCTTGGTACAAAGAATTTGATTGGTTGGAGTATTCTTCCACAAAAGATGTAACATTTTGTCACAAGTGTTTTATATTCGGCGTGCAACATTCGTTGTTCATGGTTTTCGATCGTGGAAGAAAGTTCAAGAAGGGAAGTGTTGTCCTTTGCTAATCCATGAAGGAAGTGGACCGAACTCTTTGCATAAGCGAGCCGTCAATAATTGCACTAATTTACTGAATTCACCACAACACATTGATAGAATAGTGGATAAACAAAGTAAAGAAAACGTTGCAAGGAATCGGTTGCGGCTTCAAGTCTCAATTGATTCTGTAAAGTTTTGTGCTTTACAAGTTATTCCTCTTAGAGGTCATGATGAAAGTGTTGATTCACGTAACCGTGGTAATTTCTTAGAATTGGTAAAGCACACGGCCTCTTACAAGAAGGGGGTAGCCTCTCTTGTATTGGGAAATGCTCCCGGGATTGCCACATATACTTCTCCTAAAACTCAAAAAGAAATCTTAATGGTGTATGCTCGAAAAATTCAAAGTTTCATTAGAGAGGAAATCGGGACAGAGAAGTTTTGTATCATTGTGGATGAATCACGTGACGAATCCAAAAGAGAACAAATGGCTATCGTTTTAAGGTTTGTTGATAAACATGAAATCGTTCGTGAGAGATTCTTTGATATAGTTCATGTGGAGGACACTAGATCAGCCACTTTGAAGAAGGCAATATGCAAGGTTCTTTCTCATCACAATCTTGACATACAAGATATTCGAGGGCAAGGATATGACGGTGCAAGTAACATGCGAGGAGAATGGAATGGTTTACAAAAACGAGTGTCCATATGCTTACTATGTTCATTGTTTTACCCATCGTTTACAATTGATATTAGTAACAGCAGCAAAAAAGCCTCATTCCTATTGAAAACTTCTTCTCAGTTGTGAATGCAATTATCAATGCAGTTGATTCATCCTCCAAGCACCATGACCAGTGCAAATTGCTTAAGCTCTACGAATATCCGAAGAAATCAATGATTTTGAAGTTGAAACAGGAAAAGGAAAGAATCAAATCAGAAGCATACCACTTCCCGGTGATACGAGATGGGGCTCTCATTTAAGGCCACTTTACAGCTTACTTGAGTTATTTGACTCTGTTATGATAGTGTTAAGTGAGATTATAAATGATGATTGTGTTCTTACTTCAAGAGCTGCTGCTGATGGTGCTTATGAATCTATGATGTCATTTTGATTTTGCTTTCATCTTGCATTTTATGATCTTTGTGAATTGCTACAATGCAAAAATCAAGACATTCTTAATGCGATGGATGCAGTGGTAAATACAAGAGAGTCATTCAAAATTTCAGAGAAAATGGATGGGATAACTTATATGAACAAGTGAAGGTTTTTTGTGGGAAGCATGATATTGATATTCCGGATTTGAATGGTGTTAGACAATCAAGTAAAGGTCGAAAGAGAAATGAAAATCCTGTCATACTTGAGCTTTATTACAGGATTGATATCTTCACTGGAACTATAGATTGCATATTGCAAGAGATAAAAACAGGGTTTAATGAAGATTCGATGAAGTTGCTTAAGTTAAGTTCAGCTTTGGATCCTCGAGGCGGTTTCAAATCAGCTTACTAAGTTGGTTGAGAAATTCTATCCATCGGATTTCACAAATCAAGAAAAGCTCAATCTTCAGTATCAGTTAGAGATTTGAAGTTGACATCCGGAATAACTCTCGTTTGAACCAAGTCTCGACACTTTCTCAATTATGTCAAGTATTGTCAGAGACTGAAAAGTCAGCTCAGTGCTATCTTGTAGACAGGTTGGTTTCTTTTGTTTATTTATATTTTTCTTGAATTTCAACATATATTGAAGTTATCTTTTTTTGATTCGTCTTATTTTGACTCTTTCAGTTTCAACTGCAACATCTGTACGAGTATTTTTTTTAAATGAAGCTCATAAAGACAAGGCTAACAAATAAAATGGAAGATGATTTTCTACTTGGTTATATGATAATGAGCATTGAGAAGGAAATTGTTGAGAGTTTTGATATTAACTCAATTATTGATGAGTTCAATAACATGAGAAAGCGTAGATCACAATTTTAGACTCGCTATTTTTGTCGTTTTATGGTTTTTGTATATCATTTTAGACTCATTATTTTTGTCCTTTGTATAAGTTATAAGTACTTTTGACTTCCTTATACTAATTGTTACATTATCTTTTGTCTAAATTTTTTTTCGGGGCTCCACCCTCGAATCCCCGATAAGTCTCACCCCCCTCTATAAATCCTGGTTCCGCCCCTGACGAGAGCCCCATAATATTTGGCAAAACACTACAAAAATTGAATTGAATTTCAATTTGGAAGTAGCAATTGAACCATAAGATTATCAATCTTCAAGTGGAGGAACTTAAACTAAACTGGTTAGCATACAGGAAACTAGATATCCCAAGCTGAGTTCAGCTGCAAAAATTATAAGCTAACAAAGCAAAGTCCTACCAATTGGTCATCATCACAAGGTCTGTGTAATTAAGGTTTCAGGTTAAGCTATATGGCTGCCTGCCACGCAGTGCCCGCTTCTAATTGCTTTTTGTCTTCTTTATTTAACACTATTCAGTGTTTATAGTCTTTTTTCACATGTTACTATAATTAAGCAAATCAATCTGGGAAACTTGTAATACGCCAACATCATCTTTATAGACATTAGGTACTTTTAGAACAAGAACTAAAATGTTTCTAAGCCGATTGGGCCAAACTCGTAGAGGCTAGGGTTGCACGGCGGATACTCGGTTCTTAGGCTGGCATCTCGACCACATTATGCAACACTGAGGCGTAACTAAGTTTATATACAGAACCAAGTTCAGATAAAATCATCTCAGGGAAAATCACATCTCCATCCGACAACTTCACGTCTTCGCCAGATGGTCAATCGAGTCTAAAGTTGAGAAAATCACCAAAACTAAGGTATTTTGATTTCTTAAATTAGATGTGGAAAAAAGAAATGCTACAATCCAAACTAAATCAAGAAACAGAAACACGACACATGGTAAATTAGTATCGTGCTTCACTAAAAAATACTTCCTTCATCTCATAAAAATTGTCTCCTTTTTATGAGCATGGAAATTAAGAAAATAGGATTGTGTGGCTTATTTTGTTTGACTTTTTGGCTTTTTAAATTTTGGTCCACATATTGTTTGCCTTTTTTTGGGATAAAATCATTTTTGGCCCATTATATTGGCGTTCGATTCACTTTGGTCCATCATTTTGGTTGAATCTAATTTTAGTCCATTAATTTGATAAATTGTCCATTTTTAGTCCGTTTTATAAAATTGACCAAATTTGTCCAATTTTGGTCCATTGACTTAATAAAAAAAAACTAAAAATCAGATTTTTAATATTAGAATATATTTGTAATATCAATTTTCATCTTTTTTATATTATAAATGTCCAGTTTTAAATCATTATATTTTTTAAAAAAATTAAAATGAGGTTGTTTTTTTTTATATATATAATTATTATTTTTAGAATTTTTTTAATTATCCGAGTTTATTTCTGAGCAGGATTTTCTAAAATTATTCGACAAACATAGAAAATTCAACCCGGCGATAGACTCGAATAATTAAGAAAATCTTAAAAATACATATTAAGAAAGATAATGAATCTCATTTTTGAAATTTTTTAAAACATAATAGGTTAAAGTTGGACATTTATATAATAAAAGATGAAAATTGATATTACAATATATTTTAATATTAAAAATAAGATTTTTTTTATTTATCTAACGGACCAAAATTGAACAAATTTGGCCAATTTTGTGAAACGGACTAAAAATGGACAATTTGCCAAATTAACGGACTAAAATTGGACTCGATCAAATTAATGGATCAAAGTGAATCGGGCACCAAGATAACGGGCCAAAAATGATTTTTTTCCCCTTATTTAAGAAACAAGACACTTTTTATGAAAGGGCTCGAAAATGAAAACAAAAAAACAGCCAGTTTACCCGATTCGATCAGTCAAAACTGAATTGAACATAATGTTGGTTACAAAAGCTGCTATTACAAAACAATACAATAAGCCGAAAATTAAAACAAAAAGAAAAGACCGTCGAGTCGAGGAAGGCCTCTCTCCGCAAGACGAAAAACGCCCCGGTAGTGCTTTCGGTTGTGGCGTTTCGTCCCCAAAGATGAAACGACGACGTCTCAAGGATTGCAGCACCGCAGGATCTTTGAGCTCCGGCGAACAGGACTTTCCGGGCGAGACGACAAGCCGCTGGACTTGAGCTAAGAGCAGCTAAGATGAGCTAAGAGCTAAGAATGGAATGCAAGCTTTGTATGGAAGCTTTGTTGTTGCAAGTGTTGGTGTGTTGAAATGAACTGAACACCTGCCTATTTATAGGCTAACTCCTGCCAATTAAGGCATGCTGACGTGTCCAGGGGAGTGGAGGAGTGGAGAGATGGAAGGGTGGCTTCCAGATCCTTCCCAAAAGTACTACTCTGGTGTAGCAGGTGCGATGCACCACGGAGAGGAATCTAGTGCGGCCGGTCCCACCGCACCGCCCGACCCGACCCGGCACCCAAGACCCGACCCAAAGACTCGACCCATCACCCGACCCGAAGACCCGACCCGGCCGAACGACCCGACGGACCAATTGCCAAGATCCAAGTCCAAGTCCAAGTCCAAGGACACGGACCGGAACCGAACCGGAACCGGGCCGGGGCCGGGCACGGGCGCGAGCGCGGGCGCAGTGCGGTGCGGTGCGGCGCGGCGCGCCGCGCCGCGTGTGAGGCGGTCGACGAAAAGGCTCGCGCGCATGAGCATGTGTGGCCCAAGCCCACCACATGTCACTTAGTTATCTTCTACAATATTGTAGAGACTTAAATACCACACAAAACATTATTCATTAATCGATGTGGGACATGATTAATGTAATAACTCTCCAAAACCCGAATAAGGTAAGTTTCTCCACTTTAGGTAACATATTAGTTTTGTCTCCCCAAACTTCGAGCCACTATTTCTCACTCACCGAAAATCAGAATTGAGAAATTAAGCACACTATAATTATTTACTCGAAACGTAGATCGACGTCATATATCTCAAATCATTAATCGGATAAATATCGAGGCTCGAAAATGCGATCGAAAACGGCTGAATTATGCCCAAGTTAAATTAGCAATAAATGCTAATTAACTTTCCTTAATTTAATATATATATAACTAATATATATATATATATATCCAAACCGATTTTTCCAACAATCCCCCACATGAGTGGAAATAGCCAAATGCATGCATGCAGACACACAGCTCTGTCCTCAAGAGACAATAAAGCATCAGGGTAGGTGGCTTGTGACCTTGAACCTTCCGTAGTCAGTGCTATCGAGCATACCAGCGGATTAGTGGACACGTGGCCTTGAACTATTCCTCCATGGTGTATACTGAGACAATAACACTAACACTATAAAGTCTCAACCTCGTCCGTTCTCACGTTTGTGTCCTTTACTGGCCATGGACAACCTCTTTGGATTCATAAGTTTTACATAGAAGCGGCCCTCACTTCTCACTTAGATAGGTGATTCTTACTCGAGTATCCTGTCATACTCCACCTTCTCAAGGTATCCAAGAATCATTAAAAGTCAAAGACTTAACCTCACCACTTGACAGGTCACCAACACTCTCGAGCTCTTTTAGGGAATAGACTATTTGAGTGTGGTATCAACAGACTCATATAGCTTAGTTTTCCCATTGAACCAAGTTCATGGGATCTCCAATCTACAAGGTTGGGTATCCACTATAATCGTCTTTAACGTGTGGATTTAACTCCCATTCCCTCTACGAGCTTATACATTTGATCTCGATTCAAACTCTTAGTAAGCGGATCCGCTAAGTTATCTATAGACTTGACATAGTCTACAGAGATAACCCCACTCGTGATCAAATGTCTTACGGTATTATGTCGACGACGAATATGTCTCGACTTACCATTATACAACCCACTCTTGGCCCTACCAATAGCTGCTTGGCTATCACAGTGAATCATCACAGGTGGCACGGGTTTCGTCCTACATGGAATATCTTCAAGAAAATTACGGAGCCATTCGGCTTCCTCACCGGCTTTATCTAAAGCAATAAATTCAGATTCCATGGTGGATCTGGCAATGCACGTCTGTTTCGTGGATCTCCACGACACAGCTCCTCTTAAGTACTTTCTCAATATAATGAGATTGAGACAAAACAATCCCTTTAGGAGTTCTTTGTATCTTTACTCCAAGAATAACATCAGCAACTCCCATATCTTTCATATCGAAATTTCTTTTAAGCATACGCTTGGTGTCATTTATGACTTGAAGGTTTTGTCCCATAATTAACATGTCGTCTACATAAAGACAAACAATTACAAAGCCATTCTTTGTATTCTTTATGTAAACACACTTGTCACATTCACTAATCTTAAAGCCATTCGACAACATAGCCTCGTCGAATTTCAAGTGCCATTGTAATGGTGCTTGTTTTAACCCATATAGGGATTTCACCAACTTACATACCTTTCGCTCTTGACCAGGTACAATGAACCCTTCAGGTTGTTCCATATAAATTTCCTCTTCTAAATCTCCATTTAGAAAGGCTATTTTCACGTCCATTTGGTGAATCTCAAGATTGTGCAAAGCAGCAATCGCGAGAAGCACACGGATAGACGTAATCCTCGTTACAAGCGAATAAGTATCGAAGAAGTCATATCCTTCAATTTGCTTAAAGCCTTTAACCACTAAACGAGCTTTATACTTATCAATTGACCCATCTGCCTTATACTTTCTTTTTAGGATCCATTTACATCCTAAGGCCTTGCAACCTTCGGGTAAGTCCCGCTAAGACCCAAGTGTGATTCTCGCATAATGGAATCAATTTCACTTTGGACGACTTCTTGCCAAAGTGGGCCATCGGGTCTAGAAAGAGCTTCTTTTATAGACCGCGGCTCTTCATCCAAAAGAAAGACAACATAATCGGGACCAAAGTCCTTAGCAACTCTTGCTCTAGTGCTACGTCTTGGTTCTAAAGTTTCAAGATCGACGACTTGCCTTTTACGTGTATCGGGTTCTACCCCCACATTTCTTGAACTACTAGCAACTTCTCTTGCTTCACCACTAGAGTTTGACTCAATTTTATCATCCTTCTTACAAGGATATACATGTTCAAAGAATATAGCATTCCTTGACTCAATAGTAGTTCCAACATTCATATCGGGCACGATCGACTTATGAATGACAAATCGATATGCACTACTATTCGGTGCATATCCTATAAAGATACAATCGACGGTCTTAGGTCCGATTGTAACTTGCTTCGGCAAAGGCACTTCTACCTTAGCCAAACACCCCCACACTTTGAGGTATTTATAGGAAGGTTTCCTTCCTTTCCACAACTCGTAAGGAGTTACATCTCTACCTTTTAGAGGTATTTTGTTTAATAAGTAGTTAGCCGTCAAGACGGCTTCCCCCACATGTTCAGGGGCGGTCCGAACTTATCAACAAAGCATTCATCATCTCCTTTAGAGTTCGGTTCTTCCTTTCGGCTACACCATTTGATTGAGGCGAATAGGGGGCGGTGGTTTGATGAATAATACCACTTGTCTTACATAACTCTTCAAAAGGAGCTACATATTCTCCACCTCTATCACTTCGTACCATTTTGATTTTACAATCAAGTTGGTTTTCGGCTTCTGCTTTGAAGTTAGAAAAAGCTTCAATCGCCTCATCTTTACTCCTTAAAAGATAAAGAGTACAATACTTGGTGCAGTCATCAATAAAAGTAATAAAATACTTTTTCTCACCTCTAGTTTGTACAAACTTCAAGTCACATACGTCAGTGTGAATGAGTTCTAGAGGTTTTGTGTTCCTTTCTACAGAATGAAATGGCTGCTTAGCCAATTTTGCTTCAACACAAACTTCACATTTGGTTTTGTTAAACTCATTTACTTTAAGTAGATCGAGATTAACTAATCTTTTTATAGCATTTAGATTAACATGTCCTAATCTAGAATGCCATAAATCGGAACACTCAAGCAAGTAAGAGGAAGTGGCTTCATTATCATTATTCTTGGCCTCAACGGCCTCTTGGCATAACGCCATTACACTTAGCTTGAAAAGGCCCTCAGATAGGTAACCTTTTCCTAGGAACATACCAAATTTAGACAAAATAAATTTGTCTGACTCAAAAACTAGTCTAAACCCTCTCTTGACTAGTACAGAGCCGGACACAAGATTTTTCCGGATGTCGGGGACATGCAAAGCACCTCTCCCGTAGTAAGGTTCTTGCCTGGGAGCTCAACCTTAGCACCACAGTACCATAACCAACCACCTCAGACGAGGCTTGATTACCCATATTGAGCTTCCTCCCTTGGCAGCTCTTGTACTTGGTGAAGCGGCTTCGGTCACCACAAACATGTGTCGTGGCAGCGGTATCAATATACAACTTCCCCTCATTCTCCACGACGTTAGCTTCTTCAGTGACCACGGCCGCAAGGTCGGCTTCAGTGAGGTCAATCTCCAACATATTGGCTTGACGAGCCCTCTTCTTCTTCGGCTTTCGGCAGTCCTTGGACATGTGGCCGGATTTGCCACAGTTGTAGCAGTCCCCTTCAAACTTGCGGGATTGCACCTTGCCTTTCCCTTTGGGGTTGCTGTTTGGACGCCCTCTCTTAGCATTGTTGGAGTTGCCACCTTTCTCAGCAAGGTTGACTCTTGGCTCCACGGGTGCTTTGCCCTTCCCATCTCGAGTCCTCATGTCGGTCTCGATGCGGAGCTTGACCACAAGGTCCTCAAGCGTCATTTCCTTTCGCTTGTGCTTCAAGTAGCTCTTGAAGTCCTTCCAGCTCGGGGGAAGTTTCTCAATTATTGTTGCCACAATAAAAGCATCTGGCAAAAGCATACCTTCGGTGTGGACATCATGGACAATGAGTTGGAACTCTTGAACTTGGTCCATGACTGGTCGAGAGTCCACCATTTTGTAGTCCAAGAACTTGACGACTACAAACTTCTTGGTACCTCGCATCGTCGCATACGGTATTTTCTTTCAAGTGCCTCCCAAATTGCCTTGGAGGTCTTTACATTTGCATATACACTGCATGCACTATCATCTAGTCCACTAAGCAAGAAGTTTTTACAAAAGTAGTCGAAGTCGGCCCAATTATCATAGGCTATCCGGACTTCCAAGTTCTCTTCGTTGTCACTTGGAGGGGCGGGTGCATTCTCCATCAGCACAGTCGTGAACCCCAATGTTGTCAAATAGAACAACATCTTCTGTTGCCACCTCTTGAAGTCAGCTCCACCAAACTTGGCCGGCTTCTCGGCGACGGGCATCACTCGCGACGAGTGCGGAGGTGCCGTCGTGGTCGGGTTTGAACCCCCCCCCACCACACCATGGTGGTTCACACTCCCAAATGGGACGCTTGCTCTGCAAGGCGAGAGGACATAGCGGTGAAGTTGAATGCCGTGTTAGCGGCATTAGCACGGTTAAGTGCTATCCCGGCGCTCGGTAGCGGCGGAAATGGCGGCTAGGGTTGGATTAGCAAAGGCCGGAGCAGGTGTAGGGACGGACGTCGGTGGAACAGGTGTTGCCGGAGGAGGCAATGACGCGTCGATACCTGGCGGGGTTGGAGGCGGCGGTAAAAATGGCGCGGCGGTAGCATCGGAGAGGGGAGCACTTGAAGAAGACATGTTTACAAGCACTTGAGTAGGTAATGTTTTTTCGTCTTGCGATTGTTGGTTACAAAAGCTGCTATTACAAAACAATACAATAAGCCGAAAATTAAAACAAAAAGAAAAGACCGTCGAGTCGAGGAAGGCCTCTCTCCGCAAGACGAAAAACGCCCCGGTAGTGCTCTCGGTTGTGGCGTTTCGTCCCCAAAGATGAAACGACGACGTCTCAAGGATTGCGAAGCACCGCAGGATCTTTGAACTCCGTGACAAGGACTTTCCGGCGAGGACGGAAGCTGCCGGACTTGAGCTAAGAGCAGCCTAAGATGAGCTAAGAGCTAAGAATGGAATGCAAGCTTTGTATGCAAGCTTTGTTGTTTCAAGTGTTGGTGTGTTGAAATGAACTGAACACCTGCCTATTTATAGGCTGCTGCCCCCCAGGTGAAAGGGTGTTGGTAACTCCTGCCAATTAAGGCATGCTGACGTGTCCAGGGGAGTGGAGAGATGGAAGGGTGGCTTCCAGATCCTTCCCAAAAGTACTACTCTGGTGTAGCAGGTGCAGTGCACCACGGAGAGGAATCCAAGGTGCGGCGGTCCACTCGCACCACCCGACCCGACACCCGACCCAAAGACCCGACCCGGCCGGACCACCCAAAGGACCAATTGCCAAGATCCAAGTCCAAGTCCAAGTCCAAGTCCAAGGACACGGACCGGACCCGGACCCGAACCGGAGCCGGGCGCGGCGCGCGGGCGCGGCGCGCGGTGCGGCGCGGCGCGCGCGCGCCGCGCAGCGCCGCGCCGCGTGTGAGGCGGTCGGCAAAAAGGCTCGCGCGCATGAGCATGTGTTATCTTCTACAATATTGTAGAGACTTAAATACCACACAAAACATTATTCATTAATCGATGTGGGACATGATTAATGTAATAACTCTCCAAAACCCGAATAAGGTAAGTTTCTCCACTTTAGGTAACATATTAGTTTTGTCCCCCCAAACTTCGAGCCACTATTTCTCACTCACCGAAAATCGGAATCGAGAAATTAAGCACACTATAATTATCTACTCGAAACGTAGATCGACGTCATATATCTCAAATCATTAATCGGATAAATATCGAGGCTCGAAAATGCGATCGAAAACGGCTGAATTATGCCCAAGTTAAATTAGCAATAAATGCTAATTAACTTTCCTTAATTTAATATATATATATAACTAATATATATATATCCAAACCGATTTTTCCAACACATAAAACAACATCACGATCCGAGCGATCAAGCTCTAGAAGAACAGCAACAGTATATCAAGTTACCAACCACAATTGATCTTTATTGAGCAAGATTTAACTGTACACTCAATCTAAACGCATATAGAATACAATAAAAACATACTAAAATCATGTTTTTGCTAATCCTACAGTAAATACCTAGAAACTGGTAAATACCTAGCTAAACCATATCTACAAACGGAAAGCCACCAAATGCAGTCAATATTAAAATCTAACAAATGCAAAAACAAGATGAAAAAGACAAGTAGCTGATAAGCTATGTATCAGTTGTACCTTGATTTTGATATCGTTTCTACGAGCTTTGAGAGCGGAAGCGAGCAGCTTAGGGAACGGATCGGAACCTTCGAAATAGGAACATATGGCGCTCGAGCGGGGGGGGTCAACGGTGCCGGCGAGATTGCTCTGGTACATCTCGCTCCGCTCGAAGCCGTACTTGACGTTGTCTTCCTCAGCTACGGAGGTGACGAAACTCTCGGATATTCCCCGGCCATGTCGACGGAGCAGCGGACCGTGGGACGAGAGAATGAAATGGGTGTGAGAAAGTTTTGGAAGATAATTGGAGAGAGTTTGTGGGGAGTAATGTTGTGCCTCGTCGACCCACCTATCAACGGGGACCACCAAATCGAATAATTCAATAATGAGAGTTTTGCTCAAATACCATTCCCACTAAAAATAACACAATACTACCTATTCCTTAAACTTATATTCACCAAATATCCAATTTTACCATATTGCCCACAGATTTTCGTCATTTGGATTGATATTCAAGAGTGTCTATGGGTGCTTATGGTGCTGATAGAAATTTTAGGCTCTCCGCAACACCCATAGGCACTCCATCGGCACTCAAGGCAGTCAGGGCCGGCCCTGGCATTTCGGAGGCCCTAGGCGAAGACAAAAAACGAGGCCCCCTCCTTATTGATACTTCGTGAATCATCTTACTAGCTAAAGATAGACATACTTTCATTGTGCCTACACATAACTTTAAAAGTAGAAACCGTAAAATGCAACAAAAAAAAGGATCCAATAATTATTGAAATAATTTAGATCTTCTAGCATTTTGAGAAGCAAAATCATCAATAACATCATCAAGATCAAGTTTTTCCAATACCTCATTTTCAATACATAAAATAGCTAGTCAACTTAACCTTTCTTGAGACATATGATCAATTTTAATTTTAATTTTTGAAAAACTTCATCCGCATTATCATTTACTTCCCTATTCACATTCATATCAATTTCTTCCTCATTCTCATTCTCATTTACTTCCCTATTCACATTCATATCAATTTCTTCATTCAAAGCATCAACTTCTTCATTATCACTTATAGTTATATCAACTTCTTTAACCGAAGAACTAGAACTAGGTATAAGAAATTTATGAAGAGCCCCTCTTTGAGTTTTAACCACCTCCTCATCTCTTTTTCTTTTGTTCCTTTTTTGATTTCCAGAAGGATATTTTCTAGGCAATATATTCAATAATCACAAAATCAAATCACTTAAATACAACACAAAACCCTAATCCTATTCAAAAAAAAAAAAATAGCACAAATTGTACAAATTGAAACGATAAAACCTGATTTGAAGAAGGGGGGCGTGTATCAAATTCAAGTTTTGACGAAATTATTGAAGAGAGCCAACAACTGGAGCGGTGTGGTGGTCGGTCACTCTCGGTGTCTGTTCTCGACTTCTCGCTTGTTCTGTCTCGTTTGCTTCTGTAATTTTTGTTCTCGTTTCTTTGATTGTAAGGGAGAGAGGGGCTTTAAGTAAAAGAAAAAAAATAGCCGTTGGGCTTATCTTGCAAATCCGTTGGGTTTAAGAAAAAGAAAAAGGAATTAAGATATGAATTAAGCAAAAAATAGCCGTTGATTTAAGAAAAATGAATTCTTTTTTTTTTTTAACGAATGGGCCAAACAATTTTTTTTTACTAGGCCTTGATTTCAGAATTTTGGGGCCCCTTAAAATTGGGGGCCCTTAGCAAATGCCCCAATAGATATTCATTGGGGCCGGCCCTGCCCTCCACCTGTCCTCGGCTCCTCACATATCTAGGCTTCTCTTTCTCCTATTAAATAATTCTCATACTATTACATGAGAATCGAATTTAAATGTCAAAAATAAAATTAGTAATTATGCAATTTTCTCTTAAATAAAGTTATTAGATCCAGATCACATAAATAATAAACCAACATAAATCTCGGACGTGGTTTTGGAATCCATCAAAACTATTAATTCATCTACTGAATCCTTATCCCAACAGATTTGGTGCCATGGAGTTCGGGATGCCAAAATCAGGAGTTAAGGTCGAGGCAGAAATTGACGGAACGACATTGTCGGAGGAGGTAATGACATCGAAAGCGGCGGAGGTGGTGGCAGAAGCAGCGGCGGTTGCAGCCGCTGGCGGCGGCGGTAGAAGCAGCAGCAGCATTGGTGGTGGCAGCACTTGATGACAACATGTTTAAGTTCTTTTTCGGTAAACTCCAACCTGCTTAGGTATAGGTATTTCGTCTTGTGATTGGTAATAATAAGATGCTATTACAAAACAAAATCGGTAAGTCGGAAAACAGAAAAGAACAAGAAGAAGAAAATGAACTTCGTCGAGTTGAGGATGGCCTCTATCCGCAAGATGAAATACGGCCTGGGTAGTGCTCTCGTATCTGGCGTATCATTCCCAAAGATGAAACGACGACGTCTCGAAGTATTGCAGCACTGCAGAACAATGAGCTCCGACAAACTTGACTTCCGGCGAGGACAAGAGATGGACAACTTAAGAAACTAGTATGCATAAGATATGTAGAGAGAATGGTGGTTTGTTGAAATGAATATGCAACCTGCCTATTTATAGGCCAAATCCGCCAGGTGAAAGATGTTGGAGCAATTAACACTGCCAATTAAGGCAACTTAGGTAGTGGGACTTCTAAAAAGAAATAATCTGGTACAGGAGGAGCACTGCACCACGAGCTGGGCCAGCCCACAAGTGGCCCAACTGTCAAATCCCAACGGACCACCCAAATGATCAATTGTCAAAAACCAAGTTGATAAAGGGCCGGACACGGGCTCGGGCGCGTGTGAGGTGGTCGGCGAAAAAGCTCGCGTGCATGAGCTTGTGCGGTCCAAACCCACCATATATCATTTTGTTATCTACTACTAAGTGGTAGAGACTTAAATACCACTAGAATCAATGCTCATTAATCAATATGGGACATTGATTAATGTATTAACTCTCCAAAACCCGAATAAGGTAAGTTCCTCCCCAGTTGGTAACAACTTAGTTTTGTCCCCCAAACTTCGAGACGCTATTTCTCACTCACCTAAAATCGAAATTGAGAAATTAAGCATACTACAATTATCTACTCGAAATGTAGATCGTCCTTATAGATTTCAAATTATAAATCGGATATATTTCGAGGCTCAAAATTGCGGTCAAAGATGGTCCATAATTTCCAAGATTTTCCAACAGATGTTATGTAGGAAAAAACTGTTGGTGGAAAGGATTCGAACAAAAAAAAACTACAAAAATATTGTGTTAACCCTACTGACCAAAATTGCCTCTTGTATTTAGGCCCCATTTGGAAAAACAACTTAAATAAGTCTTTACTATAAAAGGACTTATTGTATAAGGAATTATGATAAAAGTTCTTAAATTTAATAAGTTGTTTGTGTTTGGATGCACACATTATAATAACTTATACAGTATAAAAAAATAAAAAACTTCAGTGTAAAAAATTGTAGTTGTCAGGATTCGATTTTGTATCTGTATGAGCTCTTTATAAGTTATCCATAAGTTATAAATATTAACTTATGAAAATAAGTCAAGAGTAACTTATAGAGTAAAATAAGTTATTTCGATAAGCTCTCCTAAACACACGCAAAATAACTTATTATTTACAATAAGTTGAAATAAGCATTTTTAAGCTCTTCCAAACGGGGTCTTATTATATCAAAGGGTCATAATTTTTTGAAGGGTAAGTCAAGATAATAACCTAGAAAGGTAGGTTAAATTTGCGGATCTAGCGGAAAATGAAAATGAGAAAATGTGGCGAAAAAAAATTGATGCGAAAAATGATAAAAATTAAAATTAAGGAATAAAATTGATTTTTTTTTGTGAAAATATATAAAATTAGAAAAAAAAGTGTGAAAATCCAAAATAAATGAAAGAAAAAACAAGATAAGTTTTTAAAGATAATGACATGCATGAAAATTATACTGTAAAATGAACAAGAAAAAAAATAAACAAAGAGAAGAAAAATGGAAACAATAGAAAATATACGATGAGAAGAAATGAAACAAAAGAAAATGGATGGTCCTAGAAAGAAAAAAAAAGGAAAGTAATGGCCAAGAAAAATAATAATAATAACTGAATGAGAAATGAATTATAAAAAAATCATGAGAAAATATCAATTTTGAAATGTGATATTTGTCCGATTTTGGTCCTATAACTTTGTAAAGTATTCGATTTTGGTCATCTAATATGGAAGTGTTCAATTTTGGTCCTATAACTTCATAATTTGTTAGATTTTGGTCATATAATTTTACAAAGTGTATAATTTTAGTTTTATAAAATACGTCAAACATAAAAAGGCGTTTGAATTTCACACTTTGTCGAATGATTAAAATAAGCATTCGGTAAAGTTACATGACAAAAAAAGAACATTTTTATTATTAAAACGAGTTCAATTTTGGTTATACGGTGTAGTTTCTAACTTTTTCTTTTTTTTTTTTTTGTCTTGTAACTTTTATAACTATTTGTTTTATGTTCCGAAACTTTATAAAATGTGTTATTTTAGTCATGCTGCGAAGAGTGTTGTAGTTCACGTGTCATTTTATGATCGATAATTTATGTAGGAGGACCTAAGTCGTACACTTTGTAAAATTATAAGACTCAAATGAGACACTTTATAAAGTTACAGACCAAAATCGGATACTGCTACATTTAAGAACTCAAATTGGACACTATATAAAGTTATAGAACTAAAATTAAACATCATTATATTAAAAGAAAAAATTGGACAAAAACGACATCAGATGATCAAAATTGATATTTTATCAAAGAACGAGAAAGAAACAAAGCAAGGAAATGACCGAAAAGTACAAAACAAATGTGTCTTCAGTTGAAGTAAAAGGGTAAAAAATAAGAGAATAAAAAGGTAAATAAAATTGTAGTAACTCTATTCAGTTAAGCTAATATAACAACCACTGGACCAGGTCGACTATTTGGTTAAATTTACTAATACTGAAAATATAATTGATACTACATCCCTACTAAGACAACTTCCAAGATCGACCCTCTTGATCATGGCCGGCCCTGATATTTCGGAGGCCCTATGCGAAAAGCAAAAACGAGGTCCCTTATTAAAGTTTCATGAATCATGTCGTGAACTAGAAAAGAGGGAAAATTTCAAAGAATAGCCGACTACTGAGGCATGAGAGAGAATTTTAACGAATTGAAAATAACAGTGAAGAGAGCCGACTATATCCTTACAATATCTTTTCTCAATAGTTAGCCTCTATTATGTACATTTTCTCGATAGTTTCTGCCTATTTTCTATAGAGAGAGTCAACTGTAATTATAAAAGAAACACAAAAGAGTGTTGCCTTAGAATTGGTTTGGATAATATCTAATAAATATCGGGTTTGATATTAATTTGAGTTGGGTTTGTAAGTTAGTGGAATGGGCTATCATGTAACGCCCCAATTTTCATATACTTAACTAGGGACGTTACTTCATACTTAACATGCATATTTCAATTCTTTCAAAATATTTCCATGGAATAGAATCATTGCATAACTTAAGTTCTTTCATACTCAGCGGAAGTCTTAAATAAAAATTTATTAAGTCTAACATTTCAAAAGAAATAACAAAAAGTTCATAAAGTTAAAGCAATAATTTTAATACGATAAATCCCCCTCGTGACCATCACCACCATCACCTCTACGCATCGGACGAGCTATTTCTTGAAAAATGTTAAAATCAATGGGAAATGCATTTATCCATATTATAAATGATACCGAATTCAAACATGATAACATAAACATGGTAACATAGCATGGTTGATCCGAAGATCCATAGACATAGCAGCCCGTAGGCTTGACCCGAAGGTCCCTCGTTGATATAGGCTCGTCGACCTTATATCCCTCGTTCATAGTTTCATTGATCTTGTACTATAGTCACATGAAAAACTCAAGTAAAGAATATAATAAGGATAAACATCAAGAATTCCCCACCTTAACTTTGACTAGATGAAAAATTATGGATATCAGATGTTTAAGTCCTGCGCGCCAATCCTATACATGGAAATTTATCTTAATGACTCTACATAGAATGTCATGCATTCATTTATAATTCATAAATACAAATAGATCATAATAATCAAACAGTGTATATTATACATAATCTACTTATTAAGATGCATTTTTAACGATTTCTCTTAGTAATAATCTTCAGTATATTATCATGCTTGGAAAATTCTAAAAAAATAATAAAGTATACTAGACATACTGAGGATGATGATCCTAAATTTTCACGAAGATATGACGACGGGAAGATATATAAATAATTCTTGAAACAGTTCGTAGGTATGCTGACAGAATTTCGAAAATCTTATGGGATGCTATATTATGAGCGACTAAGGGGTATTTATAGGCTAGAAATCATTATCTAAATATCCCTAATCCTATAAGGTATCAAATATATTTTACCCATATTTATTTTCGTGCTTATATAATTTATATAGAATTTAGTCTATCACTTACCATATAAAAGATTCAATCCTAGATAAATTAGGATATGGATAAACATAAATAGATTTTATCCTAAAACATGATTACCACACATAAAATATCTTTTTTAATATTAAAACATAATATAAAATTTCTCCTAATAACTTAATATAATAATAAATATTATATCCTTTTATGAATCCTAGTTGGTTTAGGAAATCCCCAAATAAATAAATATTATTCTTGCCTAATAATTCTAACATGATTTCTAAATAATTAAATAAAAAAAATATAATCATAATATGATATAAACAAACACATTCAAAATTCAAAATAAATTTATATAACAAAAATGATTTAACGAAAAATAACATAAATGCTTTAATTTTCATTTTAATTTCTAAGGCGCGACTTACATAACTAAAACACTTGATAACATACATGAATAGATAAGCAATGCATTTTATATTGAAAATTTCGGGGCGTTACATATGATATTAAATTTTCTTTTTCTGTATGGACTAATCTATGTTATTGGGATTATAACTAATTTTTCTGTGGTTAGTGAGTTGTGTTTCAAATTTTGGGGCCCCTCAAAATTGGGGGGCCTAGGCCAATGCCCCACCGGCTATTCATAAGGGTCGGGCCTGAAGGCAGTACACATCTGACGAAAATCGGCTCACCATCGACACCCGTAGCCTCACCATCGGCACCCTTAGGCTCCCCTCGGCACTCTTTGGCACAATCATTGGAACATAACATGTTAGTCAAATCTCATATAAAACAAGTAAAAAGTGAGGGTAAATTGATAAACTTGGATATTTTGTAACTATAATTATAATTGGTGGTTAGTTTTGTATTTTTTTAAGGGGAAAGGGTATAAATATATATTTCCACTTCAATAATTCACACAGTAATTGTTTATTGAAAGTCTGTTTCAGCCAAAACTCATAGAAATAAGTAAATTTTATATTTTGATAAAATTCTAAGGTTTCTTAAAAGTCAATAAATAAAATGAATACTAAATTTGTTGACATCCTCTCGAAATTAAACTATTTATTTAGAGTAAATCAAGAATCAGCAATATTAATATTAAAAACACGTTTCACAAGACGAGAATTCAACAAGAACCCCAGATCAATGTGATGGCAAAAAATTCTGGAACAAGCATATAACAATTTGGTAAGAGATCATTGACTAAATATCTAAAGTCGGTTTTGAAATAATTATTTTAGTATTATATTTATTACAAGTCAAATCTTTTTTTAAGGAAATTGTATACTAGCACACATTGTAGAATTAATAATGATATTTGGTAGAAACATATTCCAATTTCCAAGAGGGGTGGGTTTCAGACATGGTAAAGTTTATCTTTTTACCGTTTTTATTAGTACTAATTCTAAATTTTTTTTGAGAATATAGATTAAAATTATTAGCTCAGTTAAAAGTATTTCTTCTAATTTATGTCCAGCTTAAAGTATTTTATTGGGTTGAATCCGCCACTAAGAGTAATGATCATGAGCTTAAAATTCTAACGATTTTAAGTTCATTTATTTTTTTTTCATACAAAGAGCAATGAAGATATACTATTTATTGTTATTTCTTTGAAATACAATTTGGGGGCTAGTTAATAATAATAAATTCAGGTATGATAATAATAGAGTATGATGTTTTAGGGCTAGTAAATAATAATGAATTCAATATGATAATGGATGTAATATGAGTCGACTGGACTCAATTGAACTTCTTATACCCTAAATGCACAACCTCAAACTACTTGCCCAGATGGAATATATATGAAGTGCAGTTTCAGGTAGAAAACAGGAGTGATTCAAATTGCAATATCTCAGTAAAAATTCGAGGTGAAATATGTAGTCAAAATCCAGACACGAAGTAGTAAAACAGATACGAATGAGGTTTTAGTGAATGCTTCTTACCCGGTAAAACAAGGGCAAGAAAGTATACCTGGTAAAACAAGGGCAAGAAGATGTGAATACTGTAGAGTAAGCATACGAGACCCTATATCCTATCATCTAATCCTGCAACTTGTATATCACAAATCGCGCCTACCTTACGTAAGGATGGTATCTTCCACTCCCACCAGCACCACCGTATCCTCCTCTGCTTCCATAAACCGGACCTCCACTTCGGCCTCCATAGCCAGGCCCATCATCGAAACCAGTATCATAACCACCGCCATACCCACTGCCACCATATCCTGCATACATATCTCCTAGCCCCGCATACTCACTACCAATATCATACCCTCGACCAAAACCACCACCAAAATGATTTGAGTATCCTAGCCTAGAATCCATCCTAAAACCTCCAACTCCACCTCCATAACCGGCAGCACCACCTCCATAACCGGCAACACCACCATATCCACCATAACCACGAAATTCATGTCCACCATATTCACTGGCTCTACTTCCGTAGACTCCACCAGATCTATAAGAACTGTCACCATAATTACCACTGCCAAAACCACCATCATATCCGCCATAAATATCTCGGTGTCCACCACTAAATAGTACTGGAGTATTAGTTTGCCGCCTGGATGGTGTCGGTGGAAAGTTTGGCTTCTTGGGTTCAGCCTTCTTGATCTCCACCTACATAATAAGTAAAGAGTTATACAAAGAATCCTAATCAAAGAAAATAAAGCATAAGGCTAACCAACTGGATAATTCTTTCTTGAATTCAGGGAACAGGGTGAGGTGGAACACCACCACCCCCTAGTGATTAGAAAAGAAAAAAAAAAAAAACAAAGAACCAATTATTGAGAAAATTCTGCTTCGTATCTACATGAATCATTATGAGCTAGTTAACACTACACAACTGCTTTGCTACATAAAACAATTAACAGAGAAGATAGGTCCATCTGTTATGATGATAATGAGATTGCCTTCATATAATAGATAAAAATCAACTTAACATGTGGATTCTTTGGGGATAAAATTCATTTAGATAGGTAGGTCCCTAATCATTTTAGTTGGAATTGGAAGTACTAAATAAAACCACTGTTGGGAGATGATTCACCAGTAGATTATTTAAAAGATTTGGCTGATCCCAAAACCCTAATTTGATAGGTGAACCATTTCGTTGTAATAGTAACGCCTTAGTCTCTGAGAATTTCAAACTCAGTAGACTTTCCTTCAGCATGGTCCAGGCTCAGAGTTCTGTCTGCTGATCTCTCAATAGACTATCCGCCTCAGTACCATAGAGTGAAGAGTCAATAGTGCTAGACTCAGCTGGAGCAGCATACTGAGAGGTGTTCAGATTCAGTAGTGCTGGACTCAGCAGGAGCAGCATACTAAAAAGAGTCAGTAGAACTGGACTCAGCAGAAGCAGCTCACTGAACTCAGAGTCGACCTTCAGTAGAGTTGGACTCAGCAGGAGTATACTACTGAACCCCAGGTCAGATTCAGCAATGGTTTGACAGTCTCCTTGATTGTCAGATGATCTTCCAAGATAAATCAGTAGAGTTGTCCGAGATTGTTCACATCAGAGAAGTCAGCTTCAGTATCCGCCTCGAAGTCTGTATGTCTCAACTACTTTTTACACCTCGATCAATGACAAGCAACCAGCTGTTAAAATTATGATAAAAGCTGCGGTCAACCACTTTCCTAAAATGAAGGAAAAGACTCTGCACGATTTCTAAAAGAGTCGTTAGCTACCCAAAGAGAGTGACACGTGGACAGTTCGTCTCCAACGGATCTATCAATGGCTCATCTTTATAAATAGAGGGAAAATCAAATCGAAGAAAATAATGAACACACGAAAAACATACGAGCAACAAACGAACAAGTTACAAGCTTTCCGCAAGAACTTCAGTGAAACACTCAACGTGAAAGGCAACTACTTTGCTCTAGGGAACCAAGCTTAATAGAATCAAAGCGTCTAGTATTCAAGTGATAAAACACGAACCCAGAGAGATTATTCCTCATTTCTTGTTCCCTTTTCCTCTAACCTAAGCTCTACTGAAATATCCATAGTTTAGACCCGAAGGAGTTCATATTTTGAATTGTTCTTATTGTTAAGAACTCCTTCATCGTTGGAGAATTTGTCAAACTTTATAGTTTGATCCTTGTGAACTGGGACTTGCTCAGTATAATCTGCAAGGCCGTGTTTGTCCAGTGCACAAACCAACTGAGACTAACTCAGTATAATAAAATATCCTCCTGATCTTTTCGGGACAGTGGACGTAGGATTGTTTGATATCCGAACCACTTTAAAATCGTTGTGTTCATTTACTGTTGCATTGATTTACTGTTCATACTGAAAACCGTTTTACAAAATCATTCAACAGAGTTTCAGCAAAGCTTAACTGAGTGCATTAACCTACTGAAACAGTTTTAATAAAAACGTTTTCAACTCAACTGAATCGGGCCTATACTATTCCGCACACTACTGAACTCTTACTGAACGGTGCCGAATTCGACATCGGCCGCCTAGCGCCCTCGCATAGTCAGTCACTCTGTCCACGCGATCCAGAACAGCTTGTTTGGTCTACTGAATTATTCAGCAGACAATCTCCTGAATTGGACTGTTCGCGTTTTAAGTTGAGAAAAGTTTTTCAGGTATGTTCAACCCCCCTACACCTGAACGTTTATCTTGTGACCAACAACCACAGACAACTAAAATTGACCAACTGAACTGTACTTGCCATACTAAAGGTAATTGGAATCCTTTAAACATAAACTGGAAGTAAAGAATAGTAGAACCGTAACTATATCGATGAGTCTTAGAAAAAAGTAAACATTCTCAACTATTTCATAGCACAACTATCATTTGGTTCAAGGACACTATCAATTGTACTTACCTAAGTGCCAGCAAAATCAAGCTTGTTTTCATCTTTCAAGATATCGTCAACACACTGATCAGACACAAATGTAACAAACCCAAATCCACAAGAACGTCCACTAGAATGATCCCTCATAATCTGTTGCTCCTTCACCTCTCCATATTTTGAAAAGAAATCCCTAAGTTCATCTGGCACACAAGAAATGCAACTAAATTATTACTAATTAAAGTCTCCTCTTACGTGGATCCAATGCCCCCACAAATAAACAAGCACCAAAGCCATTTCTAGAGGAAACAGATCTAATTACCTTCACCTATTTTTGTTGGAACGCCACCAACAAAAATCTTCTTTGTCCTAAAATCTTTACCATGTGCTCCTCTTGGTATAGTTCTCTTTATTTCCACCTTTCGCAGTAAACATCCTTCATTAGAACCAAGTTATAGAGAAACTATAAATTTTAATAAAATTCCATTAATAATGTGAGTTTCCTCAATAACCTTATCAACGACAGAAGCATCAACATAAGTGACGAACTTGAAACCCCGGGGTTGCCCCATGTTCCTGTCCTTCATTATGACTGAATCCGCAATCTCCCCATATTTACCAAAGTACTTGATAAATTTTTATGCATTTGAATCCGTATTGCAAATTACGTTTCACAAAAATCAAAAGAGACCAAGAGAAGCAAAGAGCAAATTTTCTTTGATGAAGAGTAACAAGGGAACTAATTTTGTTTCACAGTAAACAAACGGAAATACAATTTTTATCTTTCAAGGCAATTATCGGACGTCGTTTCTCAGCAAGACCTCCAATAAATGTTTTACTACCTCGCATAAACACACAACAAAAATAGAACACAATTAGGAATTCATTAGGCAATATGAACACAACGAAACAGTAGAATAACTCCACCAAATTACCCAGGGCTAGCTCCATCTCCGGTGTGAGGATGAGAAGTCTCAAAATTCACGTTATCAATTGCCCTTGGAGCGTCGTTGTTCTGATTATCGGACACGTTCTTTCCGGATTTTCGTATATTACAAGACTTGGCCTCAAGGACTCTGATTGGAGCGGGTAAAGAGTGTGATGGTCTCTATTGCATGGTACCTATTCAGATACGTGGTACTTCATTAGCCGTACAGAAAGACTCCAAGATTTGGCATCGACGGCTTGGCCATCTTCCTTTTGACATAATAAAGCTTATTAGTTCTATTCATGGTGCTTCAGACAGTTTTATGCGTGATTCTTGTCTTCGGGCAAAGCAAACTCGTAACTCCTTTCCTCTCAGTTTTATTAAAACTACGGAATGTTTTAAATTGTTACATTGTGACATTTGGGGTAGTTATAAGGTTGAATTCTTTTCTGGTGCTTGGTATTTCTTAACTGTTGTTGATGATTATAGCCGTGCTGTGTGGGTTTTCTTGTTGAGATCTAAGTCAGATGTGAGTAAATTCTTGATGAATTTTTGTAATTTAGTTAAAACTCAATTTGGTAAGCACGTTAAAAGGATTCGAACCGATAGAGGGAGAGAGTTTCAAAGTGGTGTTATGATGGATATTTATGCAGCTAATGATATTATTCTTGAGACATCATGCACTGATACTCCTCAACAGAATGGAGTGGTTGAGCGTAAGCATAGCTACATTCTTGAAGTAGTTCGGGCTTTGCGATTTCATAGTGGTTTGCCTATCAAATTTTGGGGTGAATGTGTGATGACGGCGACATATTTAAATAACTGTTTACCTTCTAAAGTTCTTCATTATAAATCACCATATGAAATCATATACGGTAAGCAACCCTTTTATGATCACTTACGAGTTTTTGGGAGCCTTGTTTATGTACATGATAATTTCAAAGGAGTTGACAAATTTGTGTCTCGTTCCCGTCCATGTGTGTTCATCGGATATCCATGTTCACAGAAAGGAAATCGTGTTTATGATTTAGATACGGGGACCATTATACTTCAAGAGATGTGCGATTTTTTTGAAGATGTTTTCCCATTCAAAACTGGTGCATCACTTACTCCACGTTCTTCTGTATGGGAGCCATCATTTGTTTCAAGGATGAAGTCAACAGATTGGCAAAATAATACTAAAGAATTCAACTTTGATAATGAATTGACTAATCGTAATGAGTTGAATTTTGGTGAAGATTCACCTACTAGCCACAAGTCTAATCCCGTGACGATCGAGTCCAGCCAAACATCTGGGCCCACTTTTGATTTAAGTGCACAGTCCACTTTAGTTTCTACTCTAGATATTCAGCCCAAGTCCACTTCACCGATGCATGAAGATAATATTGAGCATGTAACTGATAATGGTGGACAGTCTCATGTGATGGACGAGCATGGCACATAGGCTCCTCGGTTTAGTACACGATCACGTCGTCCTCCGACTTATTTACTAGATTATGTAGTTGATCTTCCCGACTCACTTGACCATTTGCACTCTACAATGCACTCCGAGTCCTCGATGGTACACCCTCTTTCTAATCATATCTCTTATCATCGTTTTTATACTTTTCATCGTACTTATCTTGCGGCCATCATCTCTCATGATGAGCCTAAATATTTTCAGCAGGCGATTACCAATCTTGTTTGGTGTGATGCTATGCGTAAAGAAATTAAAGCACTAAAAGAAAATGGGACTTGGGAACTTGTGCCTTTACCTTCGGGACAACATTCTGTTGATTCCAAGAGGGTGTATAAGATAAAGTATAAACCCAATGGAGAAGTAGAACGATATAAAGCCCGGTTGGGAGCCAAGGGTCTTATGCAAATAGAGGGGCTCGATCTTCATGAGACTTTTGCTCATGTTTCCAAGCTAGTTACTGTGCGCACAGTCTTATCCATTGCTGCGAAACGACGGTGGCATGTTCATCAACTTGACGTCAACAATGCCTTCTTACACGATGATTTGTTGGAGGATGTTTACATGAAGATTCCGCAGGGTTTTGCTCGAAAGGGGGAGACTCGAGTGTCTAAGTTGAGGAAGTCACTTTATGGGCTTCGTCAACCTTCTCGCAATTGGTATAAAAAATTTACTGCGGCTCTTCAAAAGATAGGATTTCGAAAATCCAAGGCTGATTTTTCTTTTTTCATATATGAAAAGGATTCTGTTTATCTTACTGCTTTGATTTATGTTGATGATGTCATACTTGCAGGAACTGATCTTGAGCAAATCAAGGTTACGAAGGATTATTTACATAAACAGTTCAACATTAAAGATTTTGGCACACTTAAATATTTTTTGGGCATAGTAGTTGCTCGATCCTCTGCAGGTTTTATGCTTTCTCAAAGGAAGTATAACCTTGACATTCTTAAAGAAAGTGGAATGCAAGGCTCGAAGCCTTGCACATTTCCGATGGAGAAAAATATGCGTTTTTATAAAAATGAAGATGGGGAGGAAGTTGATAAGGGGCAATACCGATGATTACTTGGTCGTTTACAATATCTGACTATTACACGTCCAGATATTTCATACGCTGTAAATGTGTTGAGTCAATTTGTAAGTAGTCCGCGACGTAGTCATCTTGATGCTATTTATCGTGTGCTTAGATACTTGAAAGGCAGTCACGATCAAGGTATTTTCATGCCGGTGGAGGGAGACTTGTTATTGGAGGCTTATTGTGATGCTGATTGGTGTGGTTTTCCGTTTACTCGGAGATCACGAACTGGATATTTTATTACTCTTGGAGGAGCGCCTATTTCTTGGCGTACTAAGAAGCAAACTGTTGTTTCGCGTTCTTCTGCAGAAGCGAAATATCGAGTAATGACTGCTACTATGAGTGAAATATTGTGCCTATGTTGGCTCTTTAAGGATATAAAGTCGAAATTATGTCTCATACAATGTTGTTTGTGATAATCAAGTAGCTAGACACATTGCCACAAACCCTATTTTTCATGAATGCACAAAGCATGTTAAGATGGAATGTTATTTTGTTCGAGAACGTGTGGAGTCCAAAGATGTTACTCTACCCGTTTCTTCACAACTCCAACTTGCAAATATTTTTACCAAAGCTTTGGGGAGTGATCAGTTCGCATTTCTGCTTGGCAAGATGGGTATTCGTGACTTACACACGTCATCTTGAGGGGGAGTGTTAGCGATAATTGTGGATCTACTTGAGATATATTTTGCATAAGATTAGATCCAGTCCGCGAAGTATACTCTCCTTTATTGTTGTTGTAATTTAGTTGATTTTATTCCTTTTTGGCCTAGATTAAGTTATTAGTCGCTCATGTATATATTTTGGGTTTTATTTTTCAATATAATATATAATTTTGCTTATTTATGCGCCTCTTATTAATTTCATCAATTTTGCTTACAATCTGTTTTAAAAAAGTTTCAAATAGGAGTGAATTGTATCGAATACTAACCTAATATTCGAATCAGATTGTATAATATTATTTATAAAAAAAATATTTGAAAAAATAACGAATCGAATATTCGGATTGAATCGAATAGTTCTAATGTTACTATCGAATCGAATACAGATCAAATTTAATATTCGAATTATAATCAAATATGAATGCGAATCGAATACTGTGATATTTGATTCGATTCGATTCGATTCGTTTACCACCCTAATAATGACCATAGACCAGAAAAGGAAACAAAAAGAAAGAATACGACGTCGTACACACGTACTTATAATTAAACCCAAGCTTACGACATCGTACACTCGTACTTATAATTAAGAGCTAAATCGGTATTTGATTACTGTAGTAGAGGGCGGCGAGAGGCGGAAAGCTCAACGGTGATCGGCGATGGCGGAAGCTCAATCTGTCGTTAAACCGAAGCCGCGGCCAATTATTCGCATCGGCCTATTTCTCATTTCCCACAGTCTTCTAGTCAGGTATGTTTTGCTCTTTAGATTTCGATGAGTTCCTTAATCTGCAAGTAATTTGAACTGATTTTGGAACGAATTTCCAGTATCGTATGTTGCATAGCAGGAGTTTTGGCGCTTATGCTTTTGCCCGTTCTCGCCAAGAACACTTATATCTCGGAGAATGCCTTAATGCCTGGTAGTACATTCTTTCTGTCTCTGTATGTCTGTGTCTGTATCTTGTGTAGTGGTAGTCTAAAATGTTAGTTCTTTTTGTGAGAATTTACATTAGAGATTGGATCACTAATTACTTTTATTTGTTTGTGACCTATAGTAATTGAATATATGTCTGTAGGTATCTATATGATTTATATATTGAATTGTGTTTTCCACTTGCATGTTAGAGTCTTGATATTCAGCTAATACCATTAATTGGTTGAAACGAAGGTTTTTGAGTTGATTTTTGTTGGTAGTGGTGGTTTATTTTAATGAATAAGAATTTATCAGTTTTATGCTTGAGCTCTTACAAATTTTGCACATTTGCAATTGAAAGCTATTGATATCTAATAAAGTTGCCTGGTCTTTTAGATTCATTTGGAAGCTGATCAAACTAATCTTCCTTTTGCTCTGCCAATTTGTAGGCTCTGCAATTCCTATGCTTTCTAATGATGATGCTTCGGATGGGCATAGATTCCTAAACAAGATAATGAGCATAAATCCAACAACTATCAACACTGGCATGTAGGTATTCTAGTCTTTTTAAAGGCTATGCTCCTGTAGTACCTAATCATATTTGCCTTAAATTTGGTGATGAAAACGTGCAGATTCTTCATTGTCATATACTGCCTAAGTCAAATGCGTGCACAGTCTAATCTTCTTGATCTGCATATGTTCCAAAGGCATGCATTTGTCAGACATTCAATTGGCCACGTTATGATTATCCTAATTTATTCTACCTCTTGTCCATGTTATAACCTTAATTTCTCCCTTCTTATCTAGTTGAACTTTCATCACCATCATTTCATGCCTCTTATTCTTGTGACACCAAATATGTACAGCTAGTCACGACTTCTCCAAGTATTGCTCCTCTATGGCATCTCCTTGGTATGCTCGTTAGGAATAGGTGATGGTGGTAGCATTGGTAAATTTTGGTGTTCATACATAGCAAAGTGCACTATGAAACAAAAATTGGGTCACATCCAGTTGAATTTCGGATTTGTTTTATGTTCAACTCATCTAGGGTTTGAAATCATAACTAAACTCCACAATGCTTGGAACTTGAGAGTTGAGACTGACGTGTTCCTCAGCTTATAGAGTTACAACTTGAGATGCATCGATAGATAGCCATTTTAACAGCACTGCAGCAGTTTACTGGCATCACAAAGCTCTGTTTCTCTAATGACAAGAAATATGTTTCATAGAGTTATTGGGCTCTTAAACATCCGTTTCCATTCTTGATTTCTGCATTCTAAAATGTTCATGCAGTGAAATTCCAGAGATGATAGCAGAACACATAACAGAGTTGGGCGCTGAAGTTAATCATCACAAGTTCCTGCCAATATCTGATAACTTTCACCCCCTGCAGTTCTTTTTGGGTCCTGACGCTGGTATTGTCCTAGAAAACTCTAGCTGTAACTCTTATGGGATTAATACTGTTGGAATAATAAGGGCTCCACATGGCGATGGAAAGGAAGCTATTGTTTTGGTAACACCTTATAATTCTGTTAACACCACGACTAGTGAAGCTTTGTCTCTTGGGGTCGCATACTCAGTTATCTCTCTTCTTTCTCGAGTTAATTGGCTTGCTAAAGATATTATCTGGCTTGCGGCTGATTCAAGACATGGAGAATATGCTGCAGTTGCTGCATGGCTGAGAGATTACTACACACTTTCATCTAGTGACTTGAAGAAGAATATGGATATGTGCAATGCAAGTAGTTTACCTGGGGCCAAACCGACTCCTATTAAGGGAGATAGGGTTTCTAATGAATTTCGACGTGCTGGAACAATGGCAGTTGCGCTTGTCATTAAGGTTTCTGATAGCAGCACGAAGTTTGAAAAGAATGTTCTCAAGATATATGCTGAAGCTTCTAACGGGCAGATGCCAAATCTGGACCTCATCAATATTGTTAATTATTTGGCTGTGCATGGACAGGGTTTACAAGTGAGGGTGGAAAAAATTTGGTCTTTGCTTGATTCTTGGTGGCTGCACAGTCTGGGCGAACTACTGGAGTTGCTCGGCAAGGTTGCTAAAAGCTTAAATCCACAATGGAAATTTGGCATCCCTGTTTCAGATTATGTTGAAGGTTGTGCCACTCTCGCCAGTTCCCTATACAACCAGGTATTTGCTCTGGCTTATGGATACCATTACCTGTAGCTCTGACACGTCATTCTTACTTAAGTATTAACCGCTCCTCTATATCCCACTTCCAATAGTTCTTAATAATGAAATTGTAGCATCTAAGATTAATTATATGTGTTAACTCTTCCAGATTCTATTTGGGCTTGAATATATGTCAGCCATTGTTCACTTTTACCAGACATTTCTGTTCATTGATGACAGGCATTAGGTGTTCCTACTGGTCCACATGGTGCCTTCCGTGATTATCAAGTTGATGCAATTACAATGGAAGTCTCACCTAGGTTCTCGTCAAGTCAGAGGGTTCTGTTCCTCTTACATGTTGGAAGGTCAGTTTATGATTTATTTGTCCTTACAATGTTAAAACCAAGCAGTACAAGTTATTCAATTGTTTGGTGTTCATGTTATCTCTCTGCTTGTTTTTCATTTACTTGTGCTATTATGCTATATTTGTTTCTCTATAACAGTTATGTTTTTTTATTTAGTTTATGTTCCTCCACTGAAATGAGTTCACTATACTTTACAGGTTGGTTGAAGGAGTCATAAGATCAGTCAATAATCTTCTCGAGAAATTTCATCAGTCCTTTTTTCTGTATCTCATGACGTCTCCAAGTAGGTTTATTTCAGTTGGAGTCTACATGATTGCCTTTGCATTGCTTATTGCTCCCCTTCCATTGGTTACTGCTGCTCTCTTTTCTGATGCTAATAAATCGAAGTCTGGAGATGATGATATACCATTAGAACCATCTTGTTCTGGTGAACCTTTCACAACCACTAGAGCTTGGAACTGGATTTATGCTGCAAAAACTGTTCTTGTTGTCCATTTATGGGGTGCAATTGTTACATTAATTCCTTATTTTCTATACCAATTTCATCCCTCACCATTAGCCAGCCTTATAATTTGGATCAAGTGTTCAGTAATTGGCCTCTTCTTCATATATGGAGCATCTAGTCCATCATCATTTTTTCGTGCAAGCCAACTGCCACGCACAGAATGGATTCTCCTTAAAGCTGTGACAATTGCTGCTGCTTTTATAGGACTTTGTCTCATGTCTGTAATAAACTACGCAACAGCAGAAATTGGAGCACTGCTGTTGGTTCCTATGTGTTTAACTGCTGCCCCCTTGAGGATTGATGTGAAAGCAAAAACCATGAAAGCTCTTGTCCGTGGAGCTTGTAATGTGTTGCTGGTAATGGTGGGGTTTCCTCCGACTGCATTCTTTCTGCTAAAAGGTGCATTAGATAGCGACAGAATTAGATTTGCTGACTTCTGGGATTGGACTGAGTCTCTTAGGGCATGGAACAGTGCTACTTATATCTACATATTCATGGTTCATCTCCCCTGCTGGGTTCTCTGTATTCACGTTTTACTACATCGTTGCTAAGTTGTTCCAAACTTGTGCACTCCTCCCTTATTGTATCAATTAGAAGGATATCAAGATGGTAGACATTTATTTTGCTCCCACTCTACCATGCGTTAGCTTGGTAGCTTTTTGTTCACTGGGTGCATCGTGTAACAACTTTTATAGCTTTTGAAAAGTTGCATTCCACCTCTACTTGCATACTTTATTCAATTGGTTTGGCAGTTGTTGCATGAAAGAGTTACTGTTGTTTGGAAGCCATTGAACACTCTGATTGTGGTTTGATGAGGGTATGAACTAAGAGCTTGAAGCACAACAAATCTACATTCATTGCTCTCAAACCGTCTGTTTCTTTGACAAGGTACTGATGCATTTCTTGAGTTGCTATTTTGCTATTTCATCGCTCTTTCTTGCTTACCTTGTTTCTTAAATAACTTGTATAGGAGACGGGAGTTTTTCTGAGACCGTGATTTTTGTGCCATTCGCACACAACTTTCTCCAAATAATGCAGGTAAATGTCCCTTTAACATGATCAAACACAATGCTTGCTTATGTATCTTATGAACCTTCTTTGCTTCTTGCTCCCTTCTACTGTTTGCCTTGTATGAAAATCAATGCTCTGTGTGTGTATAATAACTTCTAAGGAATGGTTTCTAAAGAATTTAGATATGACCTATTTTACTTTGTGAAATAAAGCTTTGAAAGATTCCTCAATTCTTAGTGCCGTATAATATAGATGTTGATCTTAGGTGAGTGGCAAGTCATTTTGATGTTTTATCTAAGCTAGGTTGCAACATAATTTATTTACCCTGCACGCTATCTGTTACATGCCATCTTTACTATAATTAAATGCACACACAGTATCTTCGGGAGAAGTTTTTATGTAATCCCTGTCCCGCTTGACTCGTCTTATTTTCCTTTTTAGGTTGGCCTGCTTGACTTGACTTGTTTCTTAAAATGGAAAATAATTATTATACAAACTTTCACTTTTTCTTTGTGGGCCTACCTCTCTACATACAATTATTCACTCATCTGCACACAACCACCCACTTATCTTAATCTCTCTGCTGAAAAGAAACAAGACAAGTCGGGCTAGACGGAGGGAATATCAAATTGTGCACCATTCCGTAGATGAATGACACGTGACACTTACAAAATCAAATTTTGACATATAAGGGTACGGATTATGTGATAGATTATTATTTATGCGATATCTTCATATGATGCATATATATATATTTGAAGCCGTAGTCAAAACTCTTTTTAATTTGAGTTTTATTTTAGTTGGTAATTTGGTATGAGCTATCTGAATTTGAGGAAGAGGATAATTGTATATTACATGGATTTTAAGCATATAAGATTTTCAATAGCTGTCATTAAGGCAAAAGGGCTGCTTGAGTGCAGGCGGCTCAATTCTATTACCACTTCGCTCCATCCGGTGCGTTTCTTCCAATTAAAGTAAACTTATTTCTTTTTTTATTAAGCTAAGAGGATTTTCATTTATGAGTTTATATGTTTTAATTAATAATCTTACGTTTGTATGTATAAAGAATAACCTACAAAATAAATTAGGGGGGTGTGCGAATTGACCGGAGGAAATCATGAATTATGTTACATGATATCTATCACTTTTTTATAAAAAGGTTATAGAATTAATCATACTATAAACAATCATTTATCGAACCCTAAAGCCAATAACTATTAGAAGGATATAACAAAAGCCTATTTAGTATGTAATCTCAATTATCTTTATTTTTAAAATAATCAATCAATATAAAATTGAAGTTATAATTGTGTGTAGAAGTGCATCTTAGCAAAGGATACTACATTAATGATGATCATAATATAGTTAAGTTTTGGATAATTACCCAAAAAATGACAAGCTCATCATGCTATTGTAGTACCCAAATTGTCTTCTTTATATTAAATTGTTTCAATTAATTAAATCACCTAATAACTTACTAACATATTTATATATTGAATTATGAGTAGTACTCTCTCCATCCTACAAATATTATCTCTTTTATTTTCGTGACGTCTCATAAATAATATCTCATTTTTTAAAATAGTAAATTATAATTCATATTATATTCACTTTATTTAAAAATCCTATCATTTCTACTCACAACTAACAATTATTTTAAATTCCTATGTCCAAAAGAAAAAAAGATATGATTTGTTGAACAGAGGGAGTATTAGTTTACAACAATAATGTGCTATTAGATTAGAGTATATATAAATTGGTAGGTAGAAAATAGACTTTCTTGCAGGGACCAGTGAATAGTCATCACATCTTCAATCTTCAACATAAAAAAAAAAAAAAAACAAACCCAATGAACTGGAAACAGAGCCTCATCAATATGGACACGCATCTTTGCGATGAGCTCCGCCAATAAATCTTCCACCGCCTCCCTCCACCGTCCGCCGCCGCAGTCTCCCTCGTCTCCAAGCGGTGGTGCCGCCTCCTCCGCTCCTCCACCACCTCCCTCTCCCTAAATTTCCCCCCACCCCACAACCCTACCACCATCACATCCTTTTCCTCTTTCCTTTCCAACCATCCTTTCCTCTCTTCAGTTTATCTCACCGGCGGCGGCGACCCTCTCCTCCTCGCCGTGGCAGCTGCTCAATTCCGCATAATTTCATCTGGTTAAGATTTTCGTGATGGCCAGGGCACGTGGGCAACTCACCCACGCAAGGCCCAAAATTTTTAGGGGCCCCAAATCTAGTGGACCGAAAAAATATAAAATTTTGTTATTCTATTTATGTAATTAAGCTTTATTCTGATGACAATAGTCTTTGTGTTTAATCTGAAAAGGTAATGCATTCAATTTCCTTCTAATTTCATTTTGATTGTAGCTTACCTAATGTTTTTTTTCTTCTTTTAATAAAAACTGAGTTTTTCTTTTTCTTTTTCATATTGAAAATTAATTATTTAATTCTTTCATTTATTCACCAATTCTTCTCCTAAATTTTAAAAGTGTGCTTTCTTACTAATTGAAACTAGATTTTTTTGATAAAAAATATTTTTTTCTTTGGTATAGCCTACATAAAATAAAAATGTGTATATACAATTATAAAAAAAATGGTATTATAAATGATTCTTATAAATAAAATAAATTAGAATAAATAATTTATGTAATTACGGGAGGAGCAAAATAATTTTATTCTAAAAATTTTACTCGAAAATGAATTCTTGTATTCCTTGTGTCCATTTGAACTTGTTTGCGTTTCTTTTTGGATTGTCCCACAAACTTGTCTTATGTCTAAATAAGGAAGTAGATCTTACATATTTACCAACTCAAATCAACTAAAAACATTAATTAATTGGATGAGTCTCCACCTTTACGTCACAAACCAATTTCAAATAATTAATAATTATATGGGTCTCACATATTTACCAACCTACACTAACTTATTTAAATAACCGCGTCGAAAATAAATAGGACAAGTTCAGTGGGACGGAGGGAGTACGGTTTTTGGGGCCACACTTAAGGGAAATGCACGTCCTCTTATCTAGATAAAAAGCTCACTTTTATTTTTCACTCAAGGTCCCTTTTTCTTTAGAACCGGCCCTGATTTTAGTGCAGAATTATTGAGATAAGCGGTAAAGTTCTATGTTTGTGCGGCGGCAGAGGAGATAAGGAAAAGCGACAATCGAGAATATAGAAGTTTGATTAATATGTAATTTTTTAATTTTTGTTTAGTAAAAGTTTGATTAACGCTCGATTTGATAGAAAATTTAATGGTGGAATGAAAATCGCAAAAAATAAAAGTTTAGTAACATAAAAAAAGATTAGGGACTAAATAGACAAAACCGAAAAGTTTGAGGACAAAATTCGCTGATTAGCTATTTCAAAATTCCAATTTACCAATTTATTTTTTATTTATTTTTAATTAAAAATTTTGATTAACAGTGAATGACATAAAAAATAACTGTGACATCAAAATTGCGTAAACAAGTAGTTTGAGGTAAAAAAAAACAAAACAAAACAAAAAATTAGATTGAGGACAAATGCGATAAAAATTAAAGATTACATTTGCCTATTTTTTAAACATAAAAACTTTGGTGCAACGATTGCACATGCAATCGGGCCATGACCTAGATTCGATTTGTGGGTTCATTTATATATATATATATATATATATATATATATATATATATATAGAGAGAGAGAGAGAGAGAGAGAGAGAGAGAGAGGGGAGATCAAACAATTTATAACCGTTAGATCAAGTAATTCGACGCTTCAGATCATGCCATCACTTAAAATTCCGAAATGCACCTTCAAGGCAAAAAGTTTGCACTAAGGTTATTTTTGTAATCTTGCTCAATCTATCAATTTTTCCTTAATCTTCTTTCCTTTTATTGTAGCCTCCATTTTTTAATTCTCTTCCAGGTTTTAATATATTAATTTTCGTCCTAGTTTTTTAGGAGAACAATGGTTGATTGTGCATAGTTTCACTATGTCTCGTCCCAATTTTTCGTTAATAGTTTTATCTTTTCTTCATTTATCATTAATTGTGCATATTTTTCCTATTAATTGTGCATATTTTTTATTTACTTGTGCATATTTTCCCCGTAATTGTGCATTTTTTTTCTAATTAATTGTGCATATTATTTCCTCTAATTGTGCATTTTTTTTCCAAAAAATGTGTAAATTGTGTATTTCGAAATTAAATAACCAGCATCACACATTCTAATTCGAAGTAGCTCCGATCGGCTTCCCCTTCTCAATGAAAATATCTTCATGAAGTCAAGCTTCCTAGCGGTACACTGGACCAAACAATACCTACTGCGTACGGCTGCCCTTTCCCTGCCTTCCTCAAAGCAAAAAAAAAAAAAAATCAGAGAAAGGTGCGTTTTTACAAACAAAAGCGTTAATATTTGAACAACATAAAGAAGAAAAAAAAAACACAATACCAAATCGAATGAAATCACATTCGAAGAAAATCTATATAATCGTCATTCAAGCCTATAATCTATTACAAATTTCATACTAATGGTTTGAGAAAGGTGTGTTCTTACAAACCAAAACGTTCGGATTTGTGTTTCAGAAAATACAATACCCAATCTAATGAAATCAGATTTAGGAAAAACCTATACATTCGCCAATTAAAACATACCAATTTTGCTCAGCAATTTATGCGCTTTATACTGCACAAAAATTAGTATTGGGTTGTGGTGGTTTCGATGGATTTATGAGAAGGAATGTGGAACCGCTCATGAGTGCAGAGGAGATACTCAACCAAAGAAATTGAAACAATGAATATGAACAATTTAGCGTAGGGTTTGATTATTTATGTAAAAGAACTTTACCTTTATACCCTTTGTGCAAATTTTTATTACTTAACAGTGCATTTCGGGGGGAAAAATAAAATTGAATCTAGACCGTCAATTTTCATAATCGAAAGGATGAGAAATGTTCTTCTTTCTCATTCTAAGGGATGTTCCTAGTTGAACCCTCCCCTATATATATATATATATATATATATATATTCATTATTTTTTATTTTTTAAAAGATGGGAGTGTCATTTGTTATGAATATCAGGATTTGATGAGTGGTTTTTATACCATCTCATCGTGTTCTTTTTAAGCTTATTTACATCATTTTCTATCCATTTTTAGCTTTTGTTTTGCTTGGAGTTGTATATTTTCGATGGTTTTTGGTTTTGTAGGTTTCTTGTGCGTTTTGAACATATTTGGTGGTATTTGACACCTAAATGAAAGAAATCATGACCATTGATGCATTGTTGGCAAAGATGGAGTCATTTGGATGAAGAATGAAGAGGATTTGAAGCCGGATGTTGAAGAAACTGTATTTCGGAGCTATTGTAACAAGGCAGTTGGGAAATCGCGTGGCAGACGGATCTAACGATCTTATAATTCGATCTCCACCGTCCATATCGTACTTCTATGTGTTAAGAACGTTGTGGCAAAGTTTCGTGACGATCCAACGGTTATCGAAGGAGATATTGTGATTTTCCCTAAACTAGTCGGTGTAGAAAATTGCAGTCGGGAGTGTTTGGCCGAAGCAGTCGGACCGCGGTCCGCGTTTGTGCGGGACCACGGCCCCGACTGTTCTGACCAAAAAATTGCTTTTTTCATGGGGGTCGGACCGCAGTCCGCCTTTTGTGCTGGACCGCGGTCCACGTTTGTTTAGGCCATAAATCGTTTTTTCTCGGCCCGAAAAGTATATAAATCCTTCCGGAGTTCTTTTCTTATTTTCGACCTCTTCCACCCTCCAAATCAAAGAAACACCCAATGCATCCCTCCGTTGAAGATTCAAGACGAATATGAAGACCACAACCCGAGAACCAAGTGCGAGGATCAATCTGCTAGATTCTAGATTGTATTATTCCTTCTCAGTTTTGTTTAATGTTTTTTATACTTGAATTCTATGGATTCTTTTTGCATATCTTGCGATTGTTTTCCTACGAATATGAGTGACTAAATCCCCTTGTGTGGGGGTTTAGCATGACCTATATTTTTGATGAATTGATTCAAACTCTAGTTTTTCAATTAATGAATTATTTTATTTCTTAATTGCTGAGCCTACTTTTGATTTCTCTATAATTCTTAAATGTAACTGGCCATCATCTTAGATTATTGTAGAGAATATAGGTAATAGGTAACACGGCGGATCATACTCGGTTATTTATTTAGACCTGCAATTAAGTATCTAGATTGTCACAATTGGTTTGGGATAGTTTAGATGGTTTTTTAAATCCTTGAGCATGATACGATTCTTAGGTTCATGATATGATCACTTGATTGACCCTTATGATTATAAGTTAGAGATCTCCGGCTATCATACTGAATCCCTAGAGCCTTAGTTGATGAACCGACAAAATAAATTCACAAATGCTAGCTAGAGAATGAGAATGAATCAATTATCTTAGGCATAGTGATTGTTAAATCTCTGCACTCTTCATCAAACTTGAAACCACACCCATTAACCCATTTCGCTTTGCTCTTACTTGTGTTTTTTACTTTCTTGCTATTTTAATTCCGTAGTTTAGAATAAACCAAACCCAGTTTAGGACTAAGTAGATAGTGAAATAATTATGATAATTAGAACCCAGCTGGGTCTTTGTGAGATCGATCTCGGGAGTTGCTAGATTAGGTATTATACCGATTCCAATGCTTGTTTGAATCCTTCAAACTCACTTGAAGCTTATGACATTAAAAAGTTGGTAAAACTGGCAGAGTTTTATCCAAAACAATTTCAAGGACTCTAGCTTTTGATATTACCAAACCAACTGAAGAATTTTGTTATGGATGTCCGTGCAAATATTGACACATCAAGTGTTAAAGGACTTAGTGATATCAGCGAGAAAATGGTTGAAACTAAAAGAGATGTGGCATATCCTCTAGTTTACAAGCTCATAACTTTAGCCTTGATTTTGCCGGTTGCAACTGCTATAGTGGAAAGAGCATTCTCTGCCATAAATATCATGAAGACTCGACTCCGCAACCGAATGAAAGATGAATGGATGAATGATATTTTGATGGTTTATATAGAAAAAGATATATTTAACGTTGTATCTAATGAAGCAGTTATTCAAAGATTTCAAACAATGGCGAATTGCCGCAGTTGGTTGTAAAAGTTAACATCTCCAGTTTATTGTAATTGCTATTTCTTTTTTCCGTTAAACACTGGGCCTCCTCTTGACAAAAATCCTGGCTACGTCCTTGCTAGGAAGAAGGTTAGGTTTAGGGATGGCAAAATGGCAGGTCAGGGCCGGATATCATACTACTCGGACCCGCCCCGCGCAACGGACCGCGGACCCGCCCCGCCCCGTGGACTCGTACGGGTCTGCTCCTTTGGCCTCGGAATCGGACCCGCACGGGGCGGGTCCTACCCGCCCCGCCCCGCAATTTTTTTTTCCTCATTACTACAAATATTTATTGTTATGTGCATATTTTCCTTGTATTACTTGTATTATGTGGGGTCATGTGATTTAAAAGTACTATATGTGTTCATATTTTGACATATAGTGTAATGTGCATAATTTTGGGATTATGATTGGGAATGAATATTTTATCAATTGTTATACGTAGATATTTTATCAATTGGGTTGTTAGATGTATTTTTAATCGTTAGATGTATTTTCACTTGTCATAATTGTATTTATACATATAATCCATTTCAATTAAAGAATAGAAAATTATAAATAAAAAATAGTTTTGAATTTAAATTTTGGAAATAAAAATGTTAATTTCATTTTCGAAATACATGTCCGTAATTATAATTTAAATATAGTATATTGAATTCTAAAAAATTAATATTATATTTTATAAGCTATTTTTTTTGTTAGATGTATTAATTTTTTTTATTTTAGTATATCATATTCTTATATATAACTATACATGTAAAATATTAACAAATGTGAACATTAGTTCAAACGGCATAAGTGCATATAAAGAAATTATTGATGTGGATTCGAATCTCACAAGTAATACTTTTACACTTCTAAATTCTAATTTATTACGGGACGGGTCCGGACGGGGCGGGACGGGTCTATACGGATCTATACAAGGCAGGGCAGGGCGGGTCCGCAGCAGGAACCGGAACTGCCTCGGACCCGGTACGGGTCAGGTCCGAAATCGCCCCACGCTCGTACGGAGCGGGTATTACCCGCCCCATTGCGTGCGGGTCCAAGTCGGGTCCGACGAGTCCGGGTCCTTTTGCCATCCTTAGTTAGGTTTGTTTGGTGGTGGCCATTAATGTTGAAAATTAAGGTTCTGACGTACTGTTATTTTGAATTTACGATTGAGGTACAGATTCCACAAAAGAATAGGTGTACCTCAATTATTCCATTAATGTTGAAAATTAAGGATGTAGGCCCATATGTACTACTTCTATTTGTTTACTCGGCTGCAAGTGTATTTTAATTAAAAGCCCAAATCCAATAACAGTACCATCTCCGGCCCGATCCCCAACAAAAGCCAACCTCATCAACTTTACCTTTTTAACCTCGCAATATAGACCCCCAATCTCCGCCGCCGCAAGCATTACCCAATCCAAATGGCCACCAGCATCCACATTACGGCTCTGGACGGCATCGTGAACGTCAACTCCCTCTTCACCCTTGCCGTCTTCATCGGGCTGGCGTGGAACCCCACCGACCCCAACAACAGCCTCATCGACCAGACCCAGCCCTCCCGGTGCGCGCCCGGCCCCAAGGTGGCCGAGGATCTCGTCGCCTTCCACGTTTACTCCTTCAGCTGCTTCCTCTTCTCCAGTCTTGTCGCCCTCGGCCTCAAGCAGGCCATCCGCCTAGCCCGCGGGGCCCCGACCCACCACCACGACAATCGCCTTTTCTGGGCCTTCGATCTCGCCCACATCAACCGGACTGCGCTCCGGGCCGGCTACGTCGTCTCGGCGCTGGGATCGGTGTGCGGATCGATCTTCCTGATGCTGGCGTTGGTGAACGTTGTGCAGATCAAGGTGGGCGTCCTGGGATGCGGCGGCAGCCGTCACGGATACGCCGCCGTGGTGCCGCTCGTGATCTTCGTTCCGGCCGGCCTGCTTATCTATGTCTGTACAGTGTTCTATGCTTTCACTCGTTGAAGTGAATTTGTTTGTGTTTGTGTTTTGTTTAACAAATTACAAAGAGAGTGAATTCTAATATATTAATATTAATCATCAAAGTTATTTTCTATGAATTATTATGGACCACACATTTATTTATTTTAAATGTTAATTCTTCTTTACTGTTAATAAAAATATACAAAAAATTATATTTATAATAAACTCATAATACCATTTGTGACACCACATAAACAATCAATTGGACAAGGATTGTTGGAGTCTTTACTGTTAACAAGATCCTGTAAGAGCATTACATATTAATTCATAAAATTCATATAGGATGTAATAAAAATCCATACAAAATCATAACATGTCGTGAATTTATTTTAATTTACATTTTTTTATGTTTTAACATTCAATTATAGGACCATGTTGATTCATAGGTACAACATGACTCAGGCGATAATTTTTTTATTTTGTTCGATTCACTTTTTAGATCAAATGGAGTGAATTCTCTCATTTGTCTAAAATTATTATCTAATTGTCCATTATATTAACTTCTCACAACTATTTGCGATTTATTATCTAGTTTTTAATCGTATAACATATTATTATTATTAAATCGATTTTAATAGAAATTGAATATTAAATCAACTCTAAATTAACTATTTATGTAGAGGTGGAATACCAACTACACTATATGTTGTCAATTTGATCGTATTATACATGAATGTTCATGATTAGTTATTTGGTTGCCCATATTGTAACTTTTAATGTTTGTTTGAGAATGATTATTTTCTTACCTTCAATTTGTTATGTACCATCAATCACTAAAATCGATTATGATTCGCAATCTTAGTGTTTATTTCATTGAACACTACATTTGCTTCTCATATTGGATAAAATACTTGCAAAATATTTATCTCACTGAATATATGTTCATCCTATATTAATATTTTCCAGATATTGAAGATATACGAGGATTCAGATGGACCACATTCTAAATTGCATTCCAAAACAAGACATGAGATAAGATACGAATACACAATACAATATTTTTCAAAAGATCTGGGACACGACAAATCGCTATAACATTAGTCCCACAGCTAATCCACATAATAAAAAGGTCTAATCTTTCAAGTTCGGTGAATCGCTGACAGGTTCTTTCCCAATTTCATCCACAAACAAAGCATTTTCCAGTTTTGGTTCATTAGAGTTATATTTGCAATCTCTAAAATTCCGACATCATCATTCAACTCAAAAACATCTCTAGCCACATCCCAGATTCTGGTCTCACTTTTTATATTTGAGGAGTCTTTCTGGAAAGCCTTTCTTGATAAAAGCCGAAGATTATTATGTATAAAAATTAAATCTTCAGCACACTGTGTAGTAATTTGATTCTTTCCTATAGAATGCATAAAATAGTAAGTACTCCAATTTCTTTCCGAACATGAAGAGGATGACATATGATTAAAAAACCTTTCAGCAAGCCTTTGAAGGTGAGGATATGCAGCACCAAAAATCATCCACCACTGCATTGAATTCATTTTCAATCTATATAGCAAATAATCTCATCTCCAAAGACTTCAAGACCCCCTAAGAAATTGTAAGTTCCATATTCACTTTCATCTATGCATATTCATTAGGAATTAGACGCTTGATGCATAGCCTCGTAATCTTTGATTTTTCCAAGTCACTTTGTGGTGGAATGAAGTTTGGATGTTGAGTTTGATACTCCTTTGATGAATACCTAGTTGAAAGAAATGTTAAAGCAACAATCAGAATAATGTAAGAAGTGATATATCACATTACATGTAATATATTCACGTAAATTAAATTGCTCACCTTGGATTTAAAAAATAAGCTAAGCAATATATGAGGAATTACTTTTGCTCCACCGATCCTCCAAAATTTTGCACATGACACTCCAAAAGTTTGAATCCTCACCATCACTTTTGTTCTCGTGTTTATATATTGTTGCTCTCACTTGAGATATCACGGTATCCCACATCAGGAACCAAATGAAGACAATGTTAGATTTTAATAATAATTAAGATTAGATTATTAAATTAATTAAATTTATAACATGGATTGTAAACAAATCGTTGCATGCATTGCATACATTGCGTATAACGTTGCATCGATTGGGAATTGAAGATGCATGGATTCATGCATACACTTATGAAGAGACACGTTGCATGAAACGTTGGCTGCAAGTGACTTTGTTGCATGAAACGTTGGCTGCAAATGAACAAGTCACGTTGGTTAGCATGATTGAAGAGACACGACACATGCATGAGTTGCATGTTGTTGCAAATAGTGAATTCATGCGAAACGTTGGCAACCCTCTATGGAGACAATTCGTAGTCTATAAATAGACTATCCCATACGAGAACAAAAATCAATTCATTCATCCTCCAATTTCTTTTATGTCTCTTTTCATTACACACATATAAATTAGTTTTCATTTCCTTAGTCCCAAAATATTAAGTAGTTTGCCGGAATTACGAGAAGTAGTGCAACTACTCGTAATTGAAAAGTCGTTGTATCTTGGAGACGGGTGTTATAGACCGCTTGTACCGAGTAGCAGAGCATTATCGTCTTGCGGAGAAAGAGTCCAACTCTTGCCTCGGCTAACGTTATATCCGTCATTTCGACACACCCGTAATAACAATTCCACTAGTGAGCTTTCTTCATGAGATCGTTTCTTAGAACTTACATCATTATTTTCTTTCTTAGGGAATATAGACTCGAAAAAGACAGCATTTCTAGATTCTATAATCATTCCCTCATTTATGTCTGGTATTTCCGACTTATGTATCAAAAACTTATATGCGCTACTATTGCTTTCATATCCTATGAAGATGCAATTAATAGTTTTAGGTCCTAGCTTTACTTATTTTGGTTTAGGTACTTCAACTTTTGCTAGGCACCCCCACACTTTAGTGTATTTGTAGGATGGTTTCCTACCTTTTCATAGTTCGTATGGAGTTTGATCTTGTTTCTTTGAAAGCAACTTATTTAAAATTTTATTTGCCGAAAGAATAGCTTCCCCCCACATGTTATGTGGTAAGCCCGAGCTTATCAGCATAGCATTCATCATTTATTTTAATGTTCTATTCTTTCGTTCAGCAACACCATTTGATTGTGGTGAATAAGGTGCAGTTGTTTGATGGATAATGTCGTTTTCACGACAAAAGTCCACAAAAGGTGCAACATACTCACCGCCTCGATCACTTCGGATCATTTTGATCTTGGTGTTAAGTTGATTTTCAACTTAGGTTTTATAGCTTTTGAAAGCATCGAAAGCTTTGTCTTTGCTTCTCAAAAGATACACATAACAAAATCTTGTGCAATTATCTATAAATGTTATGAAATAATTATTTCCACCTCTAGTTTGCACAAGTTTTAAGTCGCATAGATCGGTGTGAATTAATTCAAGAGGTGTAGTCGATCTTTCTACCGAATGGAAAGGCTGTTTAGCGATTTTTGCTTCAACGCAAATTTCACATCTTGAATGTTTGTCAAATGACATTTTCGGCAACAATTCTAAATTCACTAATTTTCTTAGTGTATTTAGATTTACATGTCCTAATCTATCATGCCATAAATTAGGAGACTCAGTCAAGTAAATAACGAGGGTCTTTTTATTATCACGGATAGCATTTACATTGATACAATTCAGCTTGAAAAGGCCGCTATCTACATAGCCTTTTCCTATAAATTATCAATTCTTGGACAGTACAACCTTATCCCCCTCAATCACTATTCTAAATCCGGTCTTGCTAAGAATAGAGCCGGAGATCAAATTCTTGCGAATGTCGGGAACATGCATCACGTTTTGGGGAGTCAAATTCAATCCCGACGTCATCTTGAGTACAACTTTTCCAATTCCATAAACCTTGGAAGTAGAGGAATTTCTCATGTATAGCATTTTCTCCTCCTTGACAACTTCATAAGTTGAAAACATTGATTTATCCACACATACGTGCTTGGTAGCGCCGGTATCAATCCTCCATCCTATCGGATTACCAACCATGTTTACTTCATCTACGACCGCAGATAGGTCGAGTTCAGACATGTTGACGAACACGTAATTTTCTTCCGCCATATTTGCTTGTGGACGACCTTTGTATTCCTTCTTTGGCTTGCGGCAATCCTTTGCCATGTGGCCAGTTTTTCCACAATTGTAGCAATTCCCTTTGATCTTTTTCTTCCTTTTTGAATCTTGCTTCTTTTCATAGAACTTGCGTTTCTTTGGGTTAGTGCTAGTGCTGCACTCGGCTAGATTAGCCCTTGCCTCTATAGACGGCTTGCTGGTCTTTCGATCTGCCTCTTCAATTCTGAGACGGACTATCAGATCTTCGAGACTCATCTCTTTACGTTTATGCTTGAGATAGTTCTTGAAATCCTTCCACATCGGTGGTAGTTTCTCGATCACAGTTGCAACTTGAAATGATTCAGAAAGAACTTAACAATCGCAAGACGATAACTGTGTTGAAAAAAATTGTTATTACGGGTGTGTCGAAATGACGGATATAACGTTAGCCGAGGCAAGAGTTGGACTCTTTCTCCGCAAGACGATAATGCTCTGCTACTCGGTACAAGCGGTCTATAACACCCGTCTCCAAGATACAACGACTTTTCAATTACGAGTAGTTGCACTACTTCTCGTAATTCCGGCGAACTACTTAATATTTTGGGACTAAGGAAATGAAAACTAATTTATATGTGTGTAATGAAAAGAGACATAAAAGAAATTGGAGGATGAATGAATTGATTTTTGTTCTCGTATGGGATAGTCTATTTATAGACTACGAATTGTCTCCATAGAGGGTTGCCAACGTTTCGCATGAATTCACTATTTGCAACAACATGCAACTCATGCATGTGTCGTGTCTCTTCAATCATGCTAACCAACGTGACTTGTTCATTTGCAGCCAACGTTTCATGCAACAAAGTCACTTGCAGCCAACGTTTCATGCAATGTGTCTCTTCATAAGTGTATGCATGAATCCATGCATGAAGCCATGCATCTTCAATTCCCAATCGATGCAACGTTATACGCAATGCATGCAATGCATGCCAACGATTTGTTTACAATCCATGTTATAAATTTAATTAATTTAATAATCTAATCTTAATTATTATTAAAATCTAACAATCCCCCACATTAGATTATTAAATGCAAATGTAAAATGTTATGCAAACCAAAGTCCCAATGACCTATTATTGCATCAGGATAGGTAGTTTTTGCTTCGAACCTTCCTTAGTATAATGTTATCGGATTTACTCGTTGCTCGGTGAACGCGATGTTTTGAACCGGTCAGCTTTCGTATAAACCAAGACAATAATATATACACAATAATAGATACAATATCGTTCGTTCTCACGTTGTGTCCATTTTGGCCTTGGACCATATCTTGGATTCATAAGTATTTTTCTTGTTTGAAGCGGCCACACTTCTCACTTGTATAGGTGATCTCCTATAAAGAGTATCCTGTCATACTCCACCAATAAGGCTATCGGAATCATTAAAAGCTTATACGCTTACCCTTTTACCACAAACTACAGGTTTGCACTTTGGGCAGCTTCGAGAATGGATTGTAAGTTGTGTTTCCAAGTGCACAACTTGAACATTCTTAACTTAGTTGTCGCTTTGAACCATGTTCATGGGATCTCCAATCATCATGGTAGAGTTACCATTAAGAGCGTTCTTTTAGTGTGGATTTTAATCTCATTCCCCTAACTGCATTGTACAATTGATCACGATTAATACATTTAGTAACAGATCCGTAATATTGTCTTTTGACTTCACATAGTTAATACATATTATTCCACTAGTGATCAATTGTCTAACGGTATTGTGTCTTCGACGAATTTGTCGAGACTTACCATTATACATACTACTTTGTGCTCTCCCTATTGCATACATACTATCACAATGTATTAAGACGGGAGGCACGGGTTTTTCCCAACACGGAATATCCTCTAAGAAGTTTCGTAGCCATTCGGCTTCTTCGCCAGCTTTGTCTAGAGCAATGAATTTCGATTCCATTGTAGACCGAGCTATACATGTTTGTTTAGAGGATTTCCATGAAACTGCTCCTCCACCTATGGTAAACACCAAACCACTTGTGGATTTGAAAGGGTTCAGAAACGACCATACCCTCGGTGAGGATATAATGTTTGATCAATTGAATCTCTTGCACTTGTTCGACAACGGTTTTGGTATCCACCATCTTGTAGTCTAAGAATCGTCCAACAACGAACTTCTTTAGACCGGCATCTTCGGTCTTGTGTTTTATCTCCAAAGACCCACAATTCTTTCGACGTCTTTGTAGTAGAGTAGACACTATAGAGAGTGTCGTCAAGTTCATTTAGGACATAGTTGCGACATATGTAGTCGGTATGATACCATGCATCAGACGCTATGCGTTTTTGCTCATCAGTTTTATTTTCCCCCACAATTGGAGGTGACTCTTTCAAGAATCGAGATAAATTTAAAGTAGTTAAATAAAACAACATTTTAGATTGCCAACGCTTAAATTCAGAACCTGAGAATTTTTTCGGCCTTTCCGCATGAACAGGGGCACTTGGAATTTGGTTGTTCGTTGCTGTTGTAAAATTCGGCGGCAAATTACTACTGCTTGTCATTACTTGGACAAGGGGATCGGGTACATCACTGCTACTTGTCGTCATTTCTTCAACACATTTATCGTCTTACGATTGTTATTACGGGTGTGTCGAAATGACGGATATAACGTTAGTCGAGGCAAGAGTTGGACTCTTTCTCCGCAAGACGATAATGCTCCGCTACTCGGTGCAAACGCTCTATAGCAGTCGTCTCCAAGATACAACGGCTTTTCAATTATGAGTAGTTGCACTACTTCTCGTAATTCCGGCGAACTACTTGATATTTTGGGACTAAGGAAATGAAAACTAATTTATATGTGTATAATGAAAAGAGACATAAAAGAAATTGGAGGATGAATGAATTGATTTTTGTTCTCGTATGGGATAGTCTATTTATAGACTACGAATTGTCTCCATAGAGGGTTGCCAACGTTTCGCATGAATTCATTATTTGCAACAACATGCAACTCATGCATGTGTCGTGTCTCTTCAATCATGCTAACCAACGTGACTTGTTCACTTGCAGCCAACGTTTCATGCAACAAAGTCACTTGCAGACAACGTTTCATGCAACGTGTCTCTTCATAAGTGTATGCATGAATCCATGCATCTTCAATTCCCAATCGATGCAACGTTATACGCAATGCATGCAACGATTTGTTTACAATCCATGTTATAAATTTAATTAATTTAATAATCTAATCTTAATTATTATTAAAATCTAACAGACAAAATTTATCATTGTCACATTCTCTGATCATCTTATATATAGGATCAGTAAAATCAAGAATGTAATCAATAGAATCCCACCATGAGTTATCTAATAATTTCTCCTTCACAAGTCTTGTTATTGTAAAGTCGTCATCTTGATAACAAGACCACTGGTCACTAGCGACCATAGCCAACAACTCTTGTTTTATGACCTTAAACCTTTTCAACATAACTCTAATAGAAGCAAACCGTATGTCAGCATCGATAAGCAACTTTAACTTTGAGAACTTATTGAACATAGCAAGCCTCATCGAATGATTCGAGATAAAGTTTTTAATCATTAGAGCTGATGCGGCAAGCTCAGCAATCCATTGACATTCATCATATGTAATCTCATTAGCATTTGTATCTTTAAAGCACAAATGTTCTTTAGAGCTAGATTAATACGCAAGGTGTTCAAAAGATTTGAGGATATGTCTCCTCGACTAACATACTAGCAGCTTTGCACACAGGAGCATTGTCGGTGATAACTTGAACCACATTGTTAACCCAAACCTCCACAATCACTTGTTTGATCACACGAGAAATGAAAAACTTGTCTATGTACTCCCCCTCACAGTTAATAGCTCGTATAAAAACAGTACCAACCTTGCTTACCGCAAAAAAGTTAATCGATGGCTTTCCATCTGTCCAACCACCACATACTAAAGTCACACAGGAGCTTTGCACACGTGCTTTTGGTAAATTCAAGAGAACTATCAATGCTAGTCCTCGCTTTTGCAAACACAGTTGTTTTTAGAGCATCATAGTCTAGCGGAACATAATCAACCAGTTTGCTGTTTGTTGCAACTGAAAAGGCCTTAACATAATGTGGGTTTCGAGCAAAGTTGAAAGAAGCCCCCCGAATAAAACAGCATCTAACTTCTCTTTGGCTTCAATATCAAAGGCTCTTTCTGTTGGAGTATCGTTACACACTTTTCTTTATCTTTCTTGTCTCACAGAATCAACAGCCTCACAACGAGAAGATGACTCGCTAGAACTAGAGAAGGCATCTGATAAAGGAGCCATTCTGTGTTGAGCTCTCTCTCTCTTCTTTCCATAGCTTCCTTTTCTAATTTTGTCGTCCTCATGAACTGACTATCTGTTACCTCTTTACATGGCTTAATTCCATTTCCTCCAATTTTCAACAAGTGAGATTTCACCCTAGAATACGAGGGATTTTTCTACCCTAGACTAGGTCCACAACTTAAGTTGTGGACCTTGTGGCTTAAAATCATGCCACATAGGATATTTTGAAAATAAAAGAAAACATAATCAAAAGTATTATTTAATTGAAGTTAAATCCTGAACCACAAGGTCTTGTGGACCTGGTCCAGGATAGAAATTTCCGAATACGAGCCTTTGGATTGCCATTACAAAAATTACATTTGAAATGTATATTTCCACCACCTCCATTAGTCTTTGGCAACCTTGCCAGTTGGCACATACTTCCATAAAGGACGATCCAGTGGCGGAGCAGATACACTGCCCTCACTTTGATTTGGACTACCCAAATCCATTGATACTTGATGTCTTTACCGAAAAGATGAAGAGACCATTATATTTGGATGAAGAAATAGCTTTAAACCATTAAAAGACGTTCGTTTCTTTCAAAATCAAAACTGAAAAAACAGTGTCGAAAACTACATAATTAATTCAGCTTGTCGAGAGCACGTGTCTGTTTTATTTATTTTTTCTTTAATACAGGACATGCTACTAGAATCTTTAATTCGATTAAATTAAATATAAATCGGTTTTAAATCAAATTTTTAGGTTCGGTTCAATTTTCACTTTAAATATCTCGATTAGTGCGGATAATTTTTAATTGAAATATTTTACTGAATGAAAAAAAATTGATCAAAGATAAAATTGTACTTCCTTTGTCCCATTAAACAAGTCTCATTTTTCATTTTGGAATATCCCACTAAATAAATTTCATTTTGAAAATGGAAATAAATAATTGAATTACAACCACTCTAAATTAGTGGATCTCACCATTTATATTTTTATTTACACCACATTACACCTTTTTTTTCCATTCGCTTCATAAATTTTCGTGCAAAAAGAAAAAGGAATTTGTGGCAAAACCATCCCTGACACCAAATCAATGTCATCTTGCAGTCAAATTAATTTATATTATAAGTAACATTTTGATGATACAATTGCATCATACACATATGAAAATAAATAAATACATAAATACACCAATATAAATTGACAAGTAATGAACTGCACTTGATGTAGCTCCAAATGCACCGACATTAAAAAAATGGTAATATACACTTATAGCCCAGATGTTTACAAAAAAACACAAATATGATCATTTGTTATAATTATATATAATAATAGTCAAATAGATTTATTTTAGTGGCAAAAAATTTACTTGGACGTTATTTTGCACTTGTTCTTGCCTGCTCAAAGAAAAACCCATTAAAATAGATAGAGGGCCAAGGGGGGTCGATAGCAAGAATGAAAAGCCGAAGGGGGACCGACGGAAGGAATAAAAGGCCGAATTCCATAAATAAATAAATTGTGTCAATTATTGGAGGGTCGAACTCCATCGGCCCAGCACTGCCATTTGGGGAGAAGTGATTTATGACGAAAATGGAATCAAATGGCTATATATGTGTTTTTATAAGGATTTAACTATATTTGTATTTTTTATACTTATTTGGGCCATAGTAGCAAATGCTTAAAAGCTTTTAAAAATTGCACAAACACATGTTCAATACAGACATGCGTTGGACACGTATTAGAAACTTTGAAAACGTACCCTACTAAAAAATACTCCATCCGTCCCAAAATTTTTGTCCGCTATTCCATTTTGGGTTGTCCCAAAATTCTTGTCCACTTTCCTTTTTTAATAAATTATTACACACAACTTTTTTGTGGGACCCACAACTTTATACCAATCTACACACAACTAACAACTCTCCTTAAAAACCGTGCAAAAAGCAAATTGAACAAGAATTTTGGGACGGAGGGAGTATAAAAATAAATAAAGTTCGACATCTCAACACACCAAAACAGACAAGAATTTAAAGTATGACTTGGGTATTGAGTATTTACTTAAAGTTAGAACTGAACTCTTTCCAATAAATAGAAAACGCCATACGGTCTTTGCCAGTAGTGCTTCAAATAGGAACTCGCCAATCCATGGGTATACCATGAAGTTACAAAGGTTGTGTTTTTGCAACCACAATCATACCTAACCCGTATCAAATAAAAAATTTGAATTTATTTATAAATATTCAAAATTTCCACTGATACAACGAATACTATTTATTTAACAAGTTTGATTGGTTAATAAGAGTTGATTTTCTGTTATGATAAATTGATGAAACAATAGTCGGCCCAATATCTGCTTCAGCGGCTGCAATAGTTATAACAAAAATTGAAAAAATGCCCCCCCTTAGTTGACGATTATCAAAAATATCATAAAATGTTACAAAATTCATATTAACTGAATTTAATATAAGTTCGGTGTCTCGAACCATATTTGGACTTGTGAACACCTCGAAGTCAGTATCCCTTGAATCAAAAGAGACATCCTTTCAATGGTCGTGTAAAGTCGATCTAAAAGACATTCTACTAATACGGTAAGGTGAAATTCGCAGATTAGGAGTTGTTAGGAAGATCTCTAGGATATCGGCTAGGATTTGAATAAATGAACATTCGACAATTAAGATAAAACAAGATCGCGCTAAGCGGATAAGCGGCTAGAAAGATCATAAGAAACGGCGAGAAAAGGAATTCTCAAACTTTTGAATTCAAAAGACTGAGACGAAAATGAAACTCACAACGCCCCTTTGAGCAAAATGCGGCAAAAGAAAAGGAAGGAAAATCCCTTTCCACTTCAATTTTGAAATTTGTTCCCTTTGTATTTCAAAAAAAAATCTCTACTATGACTGGACTTTAATTACATAGTTTGAAATGTAACAAACAATAAAAACGAAATGGAAAAATAGGAAAGAAAGAAGAAATCAAGACTCCTTTTGACTTTGCCACTAGGATATTTCTTTATAGAAAAGTAATTTGAATTAGGGCTTTAAGATAGTAGAAAATATTAAGAAGTAATCCCCATAATTTCGACCCAGAGTATGTTCGGCCTAACGTAGCGACCCTAGGGAACTAGGCCAGGCGCGTCAGATATCTTTGATAGAGGATGCTATTTCGGAGTGGATCCGTAAGCAATGGTTCTGGCACATTTTCTTCACTTCTCCCAACGCTGCTCAAGAATAATTCTGGTATCTACTACTCCAAGCGGTACCAAATCGAGGCAAACTCTGAATACTAGATATGACCTCAAAATAACATCGATTTAATCGAGGTCATAAAATCTTATAAAGATTTAGAACAAAAAGAAAATCGTGATCATGGCGTAGGAATATGAGGTAAATTTGATTAGTGGTAATTTCTTTGGATAGATTTGTGATAATTGTTGGTCCGGAGACGAGAGTCAGGTGTAGAGGGGGGGTTGAATACACCTGAGTACTGTTTCTTTTCTCAAACGCGAAGGACAACTGAGATGTTGGATGCAACTGATGAACAGTGCCAGATAATAACCTTCGATCGCGGGTCAAAGAGTGAGCCTACTACTGAGCTCTCGTACTGACTTTTGTCAGTACTTGAATCTCAGTCGAAGACTTTAGTGTGGATTAGAGTGTGGGGCCCGGAGACTCGTCTCAGTTTGAAAACGTGATTTTCTAAAGTCAAAACAGTTTTGGCTAGTGCACTTTAAGGATACGTTTTATGCAAGATATGATTTTGTAATCAGTTTGTATGCAATGCAATAAAACAGTAAACAACACAAGCAATTTTAAACGTGGTTCGGATACGCAAGATCCTACGTCCACGGTCCTGCTGAACAGGAGGTCTTATTGATTAATCTGAGCAAGCCTCATGTGATATCCCTAGTTTCCTTATAAGGTTTAAGAAGATTAGTTTACTCTTTAGTTGTAGATTAGAAGATTCACATTCCGAATCAAACTCTTTTAATTCTAATAGAAAAATTAAATATTTAGAGTACGGATTTTATCTCATGTTGAATAAGGATTTGTGCATAAATATATATATACATGTATATTCATGAATTAATGGTAGATACATACATATACTATATGTATGTCATAAAATAGTATAAGTAAAGATATAATATTTTAGAGCACTCATTATCATGTACAAAATAAATAGAATATATGTCTCTAGGTTGTACATGCATATACGTTAGCTTATAGTAGAATATTATATTTGACAAGGTTTGATAAATATTTTGGTAACAGTGTGTACTTGTTTCAATCCAGATAAGCAAGCCATGATAGCTTTGAACTATTTGATAAAGCCTAATAAGAGAATGACTTTACCATTAAGTTAACTTCAATATCCCTGGCCACAAATATATATATACGTGTTTAAGTGTGAGAATGCATGAGGAAACAAAATCATTAGGCCTAGTTAAATATAGCATAGGTATAATATTATTTTATAACTTAGGTGTGCTATTAATAAAGGGGAGGCGGTTAATGTAAATCACTTTTCATTTCACTTCCTTCAACCTAGTTCTCGACTTCATATTCAGAATAAGAGTAGCGAGAAACAGAGCAAGCTTGAAAGGTATATCCTTCGTCGAGATTAATATTAAAATATGTTTGAATGATGTTATATAGTGATTAAGTGATTACATCTAATGTTGAGTCACAGCATGTGTACATCAAATTAAATTTAATACATATCTTAATATATGTAAAGCCTTGCTTACGGAGGGTATACAATGAATCTAAGGGGTGATTTTAATTTAAGGATGGAGATGTCAATTAAGAAGTTTAACTCATGCACAAATCTTATATAACAAGGTGCGTTGATTGGGGAGAGTATTCATTGCCGACGAAGATGTTATGCCTGAAGTTTTCGGATTACATACAATTGAGTAATTAAGGAAATATGTTTAAGATAGAAAAGAATGGAGCATACAAGGTTTAAGATAATAAACAATTCATGTTACTTTATTAATAATGAATCTTATCATTGGTAATTAACATCTGTGGGGCTATACCTACGTACTTACGTAATAAATAATTAGATAAGTATTTAGTAGTTAATATAAGGGTCTTCATGCGTAAGGATGAAATCTAAATTAGGATATTGTAAGTATCCAATTTTGGAAAACGAGGTTGTGAATTAGGATTCGAAAGGTGTTAGGATTACTTGATAAATAAGAATTTGAATTACTACTAAGCTTAGGATTCCTCTCGTAGGAGATATTGACGGAGAGAAGTAGCACCCTACTCTGGTGGAGAAGCTATATTATTATTATCAGTAGAAGCAAGGTGGGTTTTTACTATCTAAAACTATTTTGAGTTATTAAGCTCTGTGAAATACTTGTTTATCCATGAAAGATAATTTGTGCGTTCTACAAGTTTAATGCTCTGAATTTAATCGATCGAGGTTCTTAACTGGCCTAACACGCTAGTTGAGAATTGTGTACACGTTTGTTAGTAGTGCAATGAGTTGATCTCCATTGTGTGCTAACCAGTTGGAGAGGACCTATGAGCTTCGGCTTTAAGTCTAACGGTTGGGATCTTTGGGTCAAGACCCGAGATCAGATGTTTATGGGACTCACTGGGTTGTAGCCCAAAGTCCGAGAGCAAGGGGAATAGAGTAAGAGTAACTGTAGAACGTGACAGCGCGCGCACACCAGTAAATGAATATTTGTATGTTTGGAAGTGGCTTTTATTTTTAAACCTTCCAGGTCATATGGTTATGCATGGATAAACTTATTCTGAAATGTTTATGAACTGCTTCACCCACTGAGTACACTAGTGCTCAGCCCAAACTATTTTCAAAATGTTTTCAGGTTGGGCGGACGGTGGTGACGAGCAAAGCTGAGGCGAGGGTTTCTGATGTATATCTATATTATATATTGCTTCCGCTTAACTTCAAATAATTTTATTCAGAACTCTGATGGGCTTATCTGGTGTATTATTTTTGGGCCCTGTAATACTTGCTTTGATGCTTAATTGCTTAAGGACTCAATTTGAGTCGAGTCTTTGAATATAAAATTCTTGAGTACTGTTGTTATTTTTGTTTTAGCATGAGTCACCATTGAAAGATTTGTACACAATTTATTGGCCCTTTTCGCTTGATTTATTCCAGATAATACAAACCCTATTTCTTTCCCCACTTCTTTTCTCCAACCCCAGTCGCACCCTGATGATCGTGTCCTTCTCCGAAAATTGGGGTGTGACAAAGTGGTATCAGAGCATAAGTTCTTGGCTCTGTGGCCTAAAGTTGATTGTCTTGAGTCTAGAATAGTATCTCTGGACTTGTAAGTGTTTATGGTAACCCTCAGCTTGCCGTCACACTGCCCTCAACAAAAAGGTATGTATGAAATTATGCTTTTAGAACTTGTTATGATGGTGTGCGCGAATGGTGTATTTGCTAGAGGCAATCACGAGATGAGAATGTTGTCGTGTTGGACAAGTCCACTCGACCGAGGAATATGTTTTCATGATGAATTTCTTTGGGATCATGATCATGTTGAAAAGTATTATAGTCAAGATGGACAAGTCCACTTGATCGGTGTATATGTTTTTCGTTGAGTTCCTCTGAGCTCAAGTGATGAAAGTTTGAGAGAAAGTATTTGATACAATGTTATGTTTTGTTATATTGAGAACTTTTATGCAGCATGACTTGAAATAAGTAAAGTGGAAGTATGAAAATTATAGTGATATTTTGTTATGGTAATGAAGGAGATATTTCGTTGTGTTGGATTTTTAAATCAATGCAACTAGAAAGATGATGAAATGGGAAAAGAAAATGATGAGATACGTAGTGATAGTGTTGTTCTCTTGTACGACTTGAGGAGGCACAAGTTGTTTAATAAGTTGATAACTTTTATGGCTTCATAATGTGACACTTTACTATGATAATGGTTTAAGTACTCGTGCTTAAACATAGAAGTTGTGCCTTCAATTTACTTAGATGCTCTCTTATGTGAGGGATTACTTTCTTATGTAACATTTTCACAATAGACGGTTTCATTTGGTGCCCTACTGAAACGGGTAGGCGAACAATAATGTGAAGATTGCTTGCACGTTATGAACGTTATGAGGGTTTTGATGCATAATAATCTGATTTATAGGGCTCTACTTCGTCGATTAACGTAAGACTAAAGTAATCGTCACGGACCTTGAATCACTTCATTATTTTATAGAAAGAGTATGTAAAAAAAATGGAGAACAGAAAACAATAACAAAATAAACGTTAATCTCGATTCTCGCCGTAGAGAATGTTAACTGATCCAGAGTTGGAGTTTGTTATACCGGAGTAGTCACATACAATTGATAATGATTGAGATGCTATTGACGGTACACGTGTAGATAACGACGACCAATGTGCTTGTTGAAATGCAAGAGTTATGGGTGATATACTATCATCTCTTAATTTTATACCCAGTATATTCTTTCCGAAGAGTTGATTTTAAAGGACTTTCAACAAGTAAGAGAGGATGATAGAAATAAGGATTTTTAGGGGTTGACATTAGATTTTAAATAGACAGTTATGATGATTTATCTTGGTTTATTTCCTTTGACTTGTTCAGTAAGTTGTCAAGTTTTCCTTTCGACACGAATCTTACAAATATCTTGACAACGGAGTTGGGCCTTACTTTTCCATAGCCTAGACTCGAATTGATAACCATATCATTTTCTATATATTTTGAAGTCCTTCTCAAAGGAGTCTTGTTGTGCGTAACAGTCGCCTATCAACATGTTCATCTTTATATTTGGTTATGTGTTGTTTGAATTCTCTTTTCAACAACACATCTTGATATGCTTTTTCTTGAGAAGGCAATTAGACTATTATCTTGGAATAATATCGTAGTATTTTATTTCGGTGTAAGATTGAAGTATTTTTCTTTTAAGTCTAGACTAGAATCTCTAGACTTTTAAAAGTTGTCAACTATTTTTGGGGTATTTCATACACCACAATGTTACTCGTGTTTTCCAACTTTTGTAACAAAGTTCTGTCATGTTTGAGACTATGAGCTCATATAACCCTTTTTTCGAAATCATTGTCAGCTTGGTTTTCAAACCTTTAACTCAGTTTCAGTAAGAAAAGAAATCAATTTGAGTTTCACAATTCCTTGATAAGATAGTGGTACTTAGTGTGCATATGAGAGTCATGATTGAACTATTATATTAGGTTTCGTTGACTCTTATAACATAGCATGATTATGGTGAAAAAATTGTGATTATCTTGTAGTTAGAGAAACAAACTAGAAGAGGTATGATGTGATTTCAACCCTTATAAGTTAGACTTTCACAATGAGCACGTTAGAATGAGTATGAATAAGAAAACTTATAATGCTTATAGAAGATAGAGAATTTAGCAAGTATAATCTCGTTTGGTTCAGTGATAGATTAAGATCTATCTTCTAAATGATGAGAATAATTACATGCCCGTGAAGCACGTCGTAAGAATAATCATGTTGAATGAAGTAAGAGGTGACATTACCAGAAGACATCGCATACCCTTGTTAATTGAGTACCTCAACAATGGAGATGACGAATGAACGCTGAAATGCATAACATACTCACCTATGATTTAGTAACGTATTTATCAATCATCGAACTTCAACTTAAATTGACGGCTCTTCTTCGACAATATTTATGCAGATGGTATGTTCGATGACTTCGCCGAGCATGAGATTTAGATAGATATCTCAAGCATTATTCCCTTACTGCTTAAAGATTTACCTCTTCGTCGAGCAAGATACAACTTTAAGGCACGACCTTTAGGCAATGACTTAATGATTGTACGAGTGGTACCTCTCTAACGATTCTTCAAGAGTACAAGCTCAGTTGGAGTCAACTTTTGTGGACAGCTCCAAGAACTTATTATGTTTGAGACGGTTAGATCAAGATCACAAGAATGCCGATACTTGATGCGAAGATAGAGACACGAGTAACATCACAGTCATTTTACACTATCTTAATACATGTTGGAGTAAGATGCTTTTAAGACACTCGATCACGAACGATGAATAAGAGAACCTGACTAAGACTTGAAGTAGTAGACACAAGATTATTTAAATAGTATATGTCTATCTTGTTACTATATGGTTGGCAATTTATTTCTTATTGGACCATTCCACTTATTTTACTTCAACTGAACAGTTGTATCATTTTGATACTATATTCACCAGAATCCATTTCAATAGTTCATCTCAACGGATCATTCTGTATTTGTTTGAAATCCGCTGAAAGTATCATTTGATAAAAAAAAAAAATTAATGTTATTGCCAACGTCATCCAATTCTCTTTGATCCCCTAATTTCGTTTTGACTCCATAATGAGTTTTTCTCTATATTGGTTATATAAGGTAGTTTTCTGTCAAACTGACTGGGTGTAGTAATCTGGTCATGACTTTCTCGAGAGATATATGTGTCAAATCTAACCCAATTATAAGTTCAACAATATATTATACATGTTCAGGCTCCCAATATTTCAGGGATTTTGGTTTCTCAAAGTTGTCTATAGAAGTAGGAAGGTTTCCAAGAAGTTGAAAGTTATTCTCTTTAATCCTCTATATTCATCAAATATTGAATCTTTATAGCCTCTAAATGTTTGATCTTACAGTGATTAGAAGTGAGATCATTTTAATTGATTTCATCTTGATTAAGATTGGGAATAAAGTTATCATTTTCTTGTTCCTCTCGAACTTGGAAGACGGACTTCACATTTTGTTTGTTCCATTCCTCCACTCTATTTACAACCCTCAGCAATTGGTCATAGTTCATCTCGAAACTTGATCTCTGATGATTATTCCATATATCCGTTTCTAACATCGTTGAAATATTTGTTTGATTCATACATTTATGAATAATATTCTTTTTCCCCTTTGACAGTATAGTCGGACTCATTTCATATTATATTTTCCTAAGATCCATCTTGTTACTTGGTCATCGATTCTTATCATTCCATCTATTTATTTTAACCTCGTTGAACATATCATTTGATTGACAGAAGTTTGAAAATTTTCTTTTGAAATATTTTTATTATGTAACCTGGTTCTAATAAAGGTTACACAACACCCGTAATAGCTAAAGCTGCCGGAGGAAGATAAGTATGAGCGAAAATAAGGAGATGAATTATTTTTAGAGAAGATAAGTTCTCGATCGATTAATGATTTTTGGACAACAACAAATAACCTTCTTATGGTTGAGAAGGGATTGTGTGTTAGAAATTAAAGGGCGAGACCAGAAGCTCATAATACTCGATAACGGTCTACACATGAGATACCACAACGCATCCCTAAGTAAACTAGAAGAGAATTTCTCCGCATTGATTTCTTGATATAATGGATGATTGATTTATCTTTTATTTTTCTCCTCGGTAGCAGATTTCCAATCTAATGGCAGGAATGGAAGTTGGTTCCAGATTAGCTGATTTATTTTTATACAATACGTGCTGATAGAAGCGAGGAGACTTCTTGCAAGGGAAAGCAGCGTACAACCTATCCAACTCTCCACATTTATATTGCAGAAAGTGTTTGTAACTCATAGCTTGAATAAATATAGTTTGGAGCATAAGTACCAGACTCACGAAGCAAATCCTTGATTGGAACAAGTGAAGAAAGTGGCAATTTTGTTGCTTAATCTTTCATCGTATTAGGCGCTATACAAAAGACTAGATTGTTACAGCCCTACGAAATTCCTAAGAAAAGTTATACGTATTGTTATAAGCTTTATCAACAGAATGGAACACTGTTACGTGGGCCAAAGTCAATCTATAGATAAAGTCTATGAGTTTCCTTCAATTCGAGTCACGTTCCGATTGGGTAGATTAGCATAATAGTATCTCAAGAAGATTTTAGAGTACGGGGCGTGCGGTTATCGATCACCTCAGATTGTGATTCCCGATTCATCTCAAAATGCTAGAAGAGTTTAAACAAAACGATCAACGAGTAATTGAGTATTGGTTCAGTTCTCGATCCGAGAACTGTATGGAAAGTTGGAGGGAACTATTTAAATTCATGGTAGATTTGGAAATTACTTTTCTCCAAGTGGAATACATCTATTACGAAAGCAATAAGACAATGATTACCGTGGCAGCTTACAAAAGTGTATATTGTCGAGAGATGAAGATATTGGATAATGGTTAGTCCAAGAAAATGTAGGAAATCTATGGCGATAAGGAGATAGTGCGATTACACGGAGTACCTGTATCAATTACATCAGATCGCGATACCAGATTTACTTTACAATTCTGGATTAGTTTACAAAATACGATGGGTACTCAAATAAACTTTAGTACAACTTACCACGCTCAAACTGATGGACAGGCAAAAAGGACAATACGAATTTTTGAAGATATGCTACTAGCTGTAATCGTAGATAGAGATGGAAATTGGGAGGATTTGTTACCTCTTGTTTAGTTCGCTTATAACAATAGTTATCAGACAACCATTGAGATGGCACCATATGAAGCTTTATATGGGAAGAAGTGTAGATCACCACTTTACTGGGATGAAGTTGGTGAGAGAAAACTTTTGGGTCCAGAACTTGTTCAACAAATGATTGAGAAAGTTGATCAGATAAAGAGACGAATTAAGGAAGCTCAAGATAGACAAAAATCTTATGCTGATAAGCGCCGAACCGAGTTAGAGTTTGATGTTGGCGATTATGTTTTTCTTAAAGTTTCTCCTTCTAAAGGTATTGTACGTTTTTGTAAGAGGGGTAAACTGAATCCCAGGTATATAGGACCATTTGAGATCCTACGGAAAATAAGTCCAGTAGCCTATAGATTGGCTTTGCCACCTAGTGTTGGAGATGCACACAATGTTTTTCATGTTCCCAGCTTAGAAAGTGTGTGTTTGATCCTAAACACGTTATTAAATATGATGAAGTGGTCCTGAGTCCAGATCTAAGTTATGATGAAAGACCGATGAGAATACATGATCGCAAAGTTCAGATCTTGAGGAACAAACAGATTCATTTCGCAAAGGTTATGTGGAATCACCACGGCCAGGAGGAGGCAACGTGGGAATTAGAAGAAAAGATAAAGTCCCAGTATCTCGAATTACCTTGTGAAGGTACGTAAATTTCGAGGACGAAATTTTTTTAAGGATGGGAGGATGTGATATCCCTAGTTTCCTTACAAGGTTTAAGAAGATTAGTTTACTCTTTAGTTGTAGATTAGAAGATTCACATTCCGAATCAAACTCTTTTAATTCTAATAGAAAAATTAAATATTTAGAGTACGGATTTTATCTTATGTTGAATAAGGATTTGTGCATAAATATATACATACATGTATATTCATGAATTAATGGTAGATACATACATATACTATATGTATGTCATAAAATAGTATAAGTAAAGATATAATATTTTAGAGCACTCATTATCATGTACAAAATAAATAGAATATATGTCTCTAGGTTGTACATGCATATACGTTAGCTTATAGTAGAATATTATATTTGACAAGGTTTGATAAATATTTTGGTAACAGTGTGTACTTGTTTCAATCCAGATAAGCAAGCCATGATAGTTTTGAACTATTTGATAAAGCCTAATAAGAGAATGACTTTACCATTAAGTTAACTTCAATATCCCTGGCCACAAATATATATATACGTGTTTAAGTGTGAGAATGCATGAGGAAACAAAATCATTAGGCCTAGTTAAATATAGCATAGGTATAATATTATTTTATAACTTAGGTGTGCTATTAATAAAGGGGAGGCGGTCAATGCAAATCACTTTTCATTTCACTTCCTTCAACCTAGTTCTCGACTTCATATTCAGAATAAGAGTAGCGAGAAACAGAGCAAGCTTGAAAGGTATATCCTTCGTCGAGATTAATATTAAAATATGTTTGAATGATGTTATATAGTGATTAAGTGATTACATCTAATGTTGAGTCACAGCATGTGTACATCAAATTAAATTTAATACATATCTTAATATATGTAAAGCCTTGCTTACGGAGGGTATACAATGAATCTAAGGGGTGATTTTAATTTAAGGATGGAGATGTCAATTAAGAAGTTTAACTCATGCACAAATCTTATATAACAAGGTGCGTTGATTGGGGAGAGTATTCATTGCCAGACGAAGATGTTATGCCTGAAGTTTTCGGATTACATACAATTGAGTAATTAAGGAAATATGTTTAAGATAGAAAAGAATGGAGCATACAAGGTTTAAGATAATAAACAATTCATGTTACTTTATTAATAATGAATCTTATCATTGGTAATTAACATCTGTGGGGCTATACCTACGTACTTACGTAATAAATAATTAGATAAGTATTTAGTAGTTAATATAAGGGTCTTCATGCGTAAGGATGAAATCTAAATTAGGATATTGTAAGTATCCAATTTTGGAAAACGAGGTTGTGAATTAGGATTCGAAAGGTGTTAGGATTACTGATAAATAAGAATTTGAATTACTACTAAGCTTAGGATTCCTCTCGTAGGAGATATTGACGGAGAGAAGTAGCACCCTACTCTGGTGGAGAAGCTATATTATTATTATCAGTAGAAGCAAGGTGGGTTTTTACTATCTAAAACTATTTTGAGTTATTAAGCTCTGTGAAATACTTGTTTATCCATGAAAGATAATTTGTGCGTTCTACAAGTTTAATGCTCTGAATTTAATCGATCGAGGTTCTTAACTGGCCTAACACGCTAGTTGAGAATTGTGTACACGTTTGTTAGTAGTGCAATGAGTTGATCTCCATTGTGTGCTAACCAGTTGGAGAGGACCTATGAGCTTCGGCTTTAAGTCTAACGGTTGGGATCTTTGGGTCAAGACCCGAGATCAGATGTTTATGGGACTCACTGGGTTGTAGCCCAAAGTCCGAGAGCAAGGGGAATAGAGTAAGAGTAACTGTAGAACGTGACAGCGCGCGCACACCAGTAAATGAATATTTGTATGTTTGGAAGTGGCTTTTATTTTTAAACCTTCCAGGTCATATGGTTATGCATGGATAAACTTATTCTGAAATGTTTATGAACTGCTTCACCCACTGAGTACACTAGTGCTCAGCCCAAACTATTTTCAAAATGTTTTCAGGTTGGGCGGACGGTGGTGACGAGCAAAGCTGAGGCGAGGGTTTCTGATGTATATCTATATTATATATTGCTTCCGCTTAACTTCAAATAATTTTATTCAGAACTCTGATGGGCTTATCTGGTGTATTATTTTTGGGCCCTGTAATACTTGCTTTGATGCTTAATTGCTTAAGGACTCAATTTGAGTCGAGTCTTTGAATATAAAATTCTTGAGTACTGTTGTCATTTTTGTTTTAGCATGAGTCACCATTGAAAGATTTGTACACAATTTATTGGCCCTTTTCGCTTGATTTATTCCAGATAATACAAACCCTATTTCTTTCCCCACTTCTTTTCTCCAACCCCAGTCGCACCCTGATGATCGTGTCCTTCTCCGAAAATTGGGGTGTGACACCTCAGCAAGGTATCTGTGCACTGGACAGACCCTTCTAAGTTATAGTCCTTAGCGACTTTTACAAATCAAACCGAGGTTTGAAGGGGAGGGAAATTTCTCCAACAGGAAGGAATTCTTACAATAAGAACAATCACTAAAAGTGAACTCCTTCGAAAATCTAAGCTATAGATATGACTTTGAGCTTAGCTAGAGAAGAGGGATTTAAAGAACTCTAGAGGGAAGAACTAATAGTATTCTATTGAGCAAGTTCTTCGCTGGATTTCTCTTGAATGCGCTAGAGTGTTTTGAAAGTTTGAGCGTTTATCCCTTGATATCCCCGTGCGTGGAGCTCTGATTTTCTTCTCTATTTATAGTCGTGACCCAGGCATTTGCCCGTTGGAGAGGACGATGCCACGTGTCACAAACTTCCAAAGAAAACGGCCATATATTAGAATTGTTGTAGCAGAGTTGTTGATACTGTTCATGAGAGCAGCTTTAGTTGGTCAGAGCAGATAATGCGTTGACGGCTTCTTATTGGTCGAGGTTTGTGGTAGGTGAGATGTGTTAGACATCAGTCTTCATCGGAGTTGACTCTCACTTATCCTCGTATGATATTCTGCTGACTTTCGAGTGATGTTAATAGCTGGGTCGTTTTCAGTTTAATACAGTCGACTTGATGCAGTCTCTGTCTTCTTCGTCTGAGTCGGCTGATAAGATAATCTACTGAGTGTAGTCAGCTGTTGACTGCGAAGGTGCTGAGCTTTGTATAAGGTCTTCTACTGATGTCGAAGATCAGCTGATGACTTAAGAACACAAGCTCTTATACTGATGACGTGGGGTTCTAGAAAGTAACTTCCTACTGAAGATCAGTCCAACACTTTACCCCGTACAGAACATAGACACGAAAGATAAGAAATCAAAATAGTCTAGCCTATTACATCATCTAATCCTATTGACACTACACTACTGATATCAACTGGGTTTTGGGATCTTCAATTCCATAGTATACACTACAATTTCCCCCAATATTATTTTAACCCAATAAGATGCTAAATATCATCTACTGACTCATAACCTAACAATAATAATTCGATTAGTGGAAGGAGACAGTTTATAAAATCTTATCAATTATAAAACATGTCAAATTTAACCTTATGTGCAATTGATTTTTCTGTAAAGTGTTATTCGCTATTTTTAATCTCAAATTAAATTTGGATCACTCATTTGTTAAATTAAATGCTTATGATTTCTTTGGATTGATATGAAGTTTTTTTTTTAAAGTGTACTTAATAATAGTACAATCTCGAAATGAAGGTTCGATCGCAAACGCACGGCAGGGTAAAATGAAACTTGATAATCTATAATAAATTGTATGGAGTATTTACTATAAAAAATGAAAAATACATTTTGATAATAAAAAGAATCAAACTTCAAATCCCTACAGCTTCACATATCATCTCTCTCTCATCTCTCTCGTACAGCTTCGTCACTGCATATACCTATCTAACCATTCATCAAACAATAATTTATTCGATCTAATTTAATTTGGACATAGAGAAAAGGGGCAACTTTGACAATCAAAAATTTCAAAAACTCAAGACCTAGACTTTCCACATATTTCGACATTTTCTTTCTTTTTTTGAATTAATTTCTAAAACGGTCAATCATAGAGGAAGGTAAGAAATCAAGTCAACCAATTAAACCAAACAATTCAGGAACTAAAAAGGCAAAATCTGATGACTCAACAATAGAACCCCAATCCAATTTGCTGCTCGAGAATCATACTTAGCAGTTTTTATGAACTTAAACACATATATCTATTAGAACAAGTAGCGGAATTTGAATAGAGACTCGGACAAGGTCGACAAAAAAAATCCGCAAAAACAAATAATACTATAAGTTTAGAAATCACAAAATCAAATTCACGCGAAATATAAAAAACACTGCCGAAAATACGATGATGCGAGAAATTGGCGAATTGTAGCTGGGAGAACGACCAAAATAGTCTCCATAAATAAAAGGCCTTTGATATAAAGTAGGGGCAGCCACGTAATTTCCCTTAGCATGTCAAGCTGGAGATGTATCTCTTTATATATATGGTAAATATATTTCAATGCTCATGTAGTAATTTTTTTAGAAAGCGTCATATCACGTATTTGTATAGTCTCATGTCCCGTGTCCGTGCAGTAAGGGCGAAGCTGCAATTGTTTGATTGATAGCATTTGACACCACTCAAAATATTTTTTTGGTTGAATAGAATCTGTACATCACTCAAAATTTTATTTTCAGGCCAAGTATATGTAGTAATAGTAGGGGTGTTCGGTACGGTAGACCGTACTATTTTTCTCATACCGCATACCGTACCGATAAAGGTCGGTATGGAAAAAAGCATACCGTTACCGTACCGATCATTTCGGTATACCGTAGTTCGGTATAGCAAATGTCCATACCGTTGTTATACCGCTCTTTCGGTATACCGTACCACACTTCGGTATACCGAAAAATCAAGATCTACCGAATATTTAACGATATATCGTAAATTTAATCTATATTTTTTATAAAAGCCAAGAAAGTTATTAATATTATTTTTCAATAAAATTAATTAATCTATCTATTTTATATGAATTTGTTAATATTACTGGTTAATATTTATAAAGTTAAAAAATATAAATTTTTATCCATTTCATGATTTAATCGATAAATAATGTGACTTTATGTCAAATAAAATTATGTCATTTAAGTGAATTTATGATATAATATTAAGATTGTTTAATATGAGTGACATATTTGTAACAACCCGTGTTCAAAACTTGTAACCAATATTTTTGCACTCCTTTCTACAAGATATATGTGGTATGAACTTTGGTATGAAAAATCTCATACCGTTACCATACCGAAAAAAATTACGGTATGAACTTCGGTACTATATAATACCGTACCAAAAATTACGGTATACCGAAAATTCGGTATCTTCGGTATTTTTTCGGTACGGTATGTGCGGTATACCGATTTTTCGGTATACCGTAACACCCCTAAGTAATAGTGTAGTAAATACAAAAGGGTGTTCGCCTAGTGGTGTTTGCTTGCTTAGACTCTTTTTAAGGAGTATAAGGAATGGAATGTTGTAACTTTTATTTACCAACTTTCCAATTTTGATCCCACTCAATAACTTTGTTAGCTTTACCACTACATGAAATATGATATAGCCTCTACAAATTAACAAACCAACAACTTTCTATTTATTATGGAAATGTTTTCAATTCCATTGGTTAACCAACTAATTGAATGTACTAATCACATCAATGTTAATTTAAATGAAACATAAAAGAGAGTAAATGTTTTCCAATATTAAACAAGAACGTAAAAGGTTAATTAGATTGTACATAAATCAAAATTCAAAAATACTTAGAACTCAGCCGACTCTATAACATATAGTTAATACATAATAGCTTGTCAACCCAACCTTAAAAACGTACTCCAATATTAAAATGCATGAGGTTGAAGGCCTACGAATGACCGTTTAAATTCCTCTTGCATCGCTCAACCTTTTTTCCTTTTCTTTCTTTTCCCCTATTTTCTTATTACATTTTTAGTAATTTGAGTTATAACCAGGAGCCAACTTCTTCTTTAGTTTCTCTCTCCCCCCCCCTCTCTCTCTCTCTCTCTCTCTCACTCACAAATCAAGAATATGTGTGGCAAATTGGCAATCGCGAACCATACCATGATTAGTTGATTAGTGGTGAGTGCATTTCAATTTCCTCTTAATCATGCTTATTTCTATGATTATCACAAGATAAAATCTGCATTAGACGGTCAAACGAAGGCAATCAATATCTATTTGATTCTCTGATCTGCAGAGGGAATACCAAATCGATGGCGTATAAGGTAGATCACGAATATGATTATCTATTCAAGATTGTTTTGATCGGAGATTCAGGTGTTGGAAAATCCAACATTTTGTCCAGATTTACAAGGAATGAATTCTGTTTAGAGTCCAAATCCACAATCGGCGTTGAATTTGCAACAAGGACTCTCCAGGTACGCTCCCATTTTCGAATCCGGGGAAGAATTTGTTCCTATTTTTGATATATTAATTAATTGAGAAGAGATATTATGCGTGCAGGTGGAAGGTAAGACGGTGAAGGCGCAGATATGGGACACGGCGGGTCAAGAGCGGTACCGCGCCATCACGAGCGCTTACTACCGCGGTGCCGTGGGAGCGTTGGTGGTTTACGACCTCACCAAGAGGCAGACGTTCGAGAACGTGCAGCGGTGGCTGAGGGAGCTCCGAGACCACGCAGATTCCAACATCGTCATCATGCTTGCTGGAAATAAGTCCGATCTCGCTCACCTCCGCGTGGTGGCGGAGAACGACGCGCAGCAGTTCGCCGAGAAGGAAAGCCTCTCCTTCCTCGAAACATCCGCTTTGGAAGCTCATAACGTCGAGAAAGCGTTTCAGACTATTTTGTTGGATATATATCAGGTCATTAGCCGGAAGGCGCTGGCGGCGCAGGCCGCCGCCCCGGTACCCGGCCAAGGCACCACCATCAAGGTGGGGGAGCCTAATACCTACAACCAAAAATCCTCCGCCTCCTGCTGTTCTAGTTGATTCATCTTTGACTCAAAGGATCGTCGCTAAGCATCGGATCGAGACACAGGATTCTGCAAATGAGATTCATAGAATCAAAATGTATTGTTCATCGTATTTGTTAACACTGTTTGCTTTTTGATCCGAAAAAGGATTACGAAAGATCATGTAACTCAATATTCATACACAACATGATCCGATTCAAATTTGATGAATTAATTTATTGTAGATTAATTACTTAATTTCTCAGGAAGAATTGAATCTGCAGTTACTGCATAATTTTGTTTATTTAAAAGTAAATTCCTAAAATGTATATTGTGTTCTTCTTCAATTTAAAGGCGCCTTGTTAGAGCCCACATCTATTATTCAAATTTCTTCCATTCCCCACTTCCACAAAAGGAGCAAAAGAAACCATCATTTCACCTCACCTCCCACTCCCAACATACTCCAAAACCCCTAATTTTCACCCACAAACTGTGTCATTGAATTATGAAATTGCCGGAATCGGAGAAGCTGCTGTTGGCGGCCAGCGGAGGCGACACCGTCAAACTCTTCGACATCTCGGTGGAGCCTCAAAACCCCTGTGTTCTCACCCACTCTCCATCTCCAGGCTTTCGTGTAAACACCGTCCGATGGAATCACAACAGTGAGTGCTATTCACACTTCATATTTTCGTAGATCTATTCTGTTTCAAAAGATCAGTTTAATGGATTCTCTTCCCTATTTTATATTTGCCTGTTGACTCGGTGGTACCTGCATATTTTACGGAGGCGATTGCTTTCTTAATTTTTCGATTTGATAGATTTGGTTCTGGCGAGCGCCGGCGAAGATGGTAAGATATCAGTATGGAGGAAGAACGGGCAGAGCTTGTGGGTGGTGCCGGCCAAGACTGCCAGGGGCGAAACAGTCGAGGTACATTCTCTTAATTAAGAGTGTTGCTTACGTTTTCTAGAGTGAGTGAGATGGTAGATGAAGTTCCAACTACTAATTTTTGGATTGCGTTCGATAATCCTCGTCACTGACTAGATAAGAATCCAGTCACAGATTATTATTCAATATATGTTTTCATGAATCAAAGTGTGTTAATACTGAGAGTGAATAATCTGCATATTGATTGTAGCTGTAATTGTTTTCTTCTACATAATAATTTAAGGTTTATGGTTAACCTTGTGTGTCGGACCTGAAACACGAATCTGTTGTTTATAGTCTCATAACTATTCTTGCATGTATAAGCCTTCAGAGTCTATATCAACCATCAGCTTCAGCAATAAAGGATCTCGATATCTTTGCTCTGGTGGAACTGGTCAAGTTGTGCGGATATGGGATCTGCAGAACAAACGATGTGTGAAATGGTTAAAAGGCCATACTGATACAATTACTGGTGCTATGTACAACTGCAAAGATGAGCATATAGCATCTGTGAGTCGTAAAGGAGATATCATACTTCACAACCTTGCTTCTGGCACCAAAGCTGCTGAACTCAGAGACCCTAATGGACAGGTAGCCTATATTGTTCTAACGCTCATCTTACTGCAAATCCTCTTATTTTATGTTCATGTTAGTCACTGTTTTTCTTCTGAAAATTACAAGACCAGGTTCTTGGCGCACTTGATTATTCTCGTATGAGCAGACACCTTTTGGTTACAGCTGGTGATGATGGGTCCATTCATATGTGGGATACAACTAGTCGCAATCCAAAGGTTAGCTTTCTAACAATGGGCTGTGTAGTCATGATGATGATTTCTTTAAGTAATTTGCACCTTTATGAGTTTGGACTTTATGTTATAGAAATTTTGTTACTGATCACAGTTTTGCAGGAAAATATGAAAACTTATTTTCTTTTTTTCTCTCCTCAAATTAAAAGATGCAGAACCTTTATGGACTTTCTATTTAGTGGCATTTCTTTCCTATCTTTTTGAATTCTCAGAACTTCCTTCCATTTTCTAGCAAAAATAAGATTCTGGAGCTTTAAGATTTCTTTTCATCATTAAATAAATCAAATGCGTAGAACATCCGACCACCATATCTGTTGAAATAGTGCATATTATGATATGATTTTCTTTATATCATGCGTGTGCATGTTTATTATATAAAGACTCTGCCATTGTTTTTTAATGAATCTTAAAAATAACACTACTGTAAGATGAGAATCAACCTTAGATTTTTTGTTTATTTATTTTTTTTCGATTCCTGTCTGATTGTTGATTTGTACTTCACCCTAGGATCACGGTATACTTTGTCTGGATAGCTTTCTAGGTTTTGTCTCCCCTGTATCTCCATCTTCTCTTCTGTGATCCTTATTTGGACCAACTGTAAAGTCCCTAACATAGTATCACCAGTTCCACTTATCATGCAGACTCTTCTACTCTTTTCAATTTTTGAGGAAACACACAACCCTGAAATGACTGTTTAGCCTCAGAGCACTGAGCCTTTCTTCCTACAAAATCTGATCTTGAATTTCTTTCTACCCTAAGCTTTCGCATGGAATATGACTTTCTAGAGCTTTGCTTTTACATTCCTTGGCACGCCACTTTTGCTAGAAATTCTCTTCGATATTGCAATCATCATGATATGTTTATTTATGATGACAACGTCACAAGGCAATGCACCCACCTATTATTGTTGCGATATAATGATAAGAGGCTATTTCTCCCTTTTTAAGCTGCAACTTGTTGCCAATTAAGCATTATGAGTACTTTAGACTGGGTCTAATTTTCATTTACCCCTTTTGACCATACGAGGATTCATATATGTTGCTGCAATCTTGTCTTTTTGGGTCCTAGATTGAGTCTCAGGTTGTGCACTTTGAACTGCGTCATATACTGGATTTGTTTGCTAAGTTTTTCAGTTACCTTGTTGCATTTTATTATGTATTGGGGCTTGTTACTTCTACAATATTACGGACGCCCTTTTGGCATTTTTCAGGCTTCTTGGTTAAAGCAGCATTCAGCACCTACCTCAGCCATTACTTTTTCACCATCCAATGACAAGGTCTCTTGCTAATCTGTTTTGAATTCATTTGTATGTCCTCTAGGTCATTCGTACTCACCGAAATGGAATTGCACTGTAACTCACGGTCCATGTAGTAATGTTTTTAATTTTCTTGTGTATTTGGCAGATTATTGCTAGTGTTGGTCTGGATATGAAGTTATACACATTTGACTCAGGGTCAAAGAAAGCATCTGCTTGCATTCCTTACAAGGCTCCTTTTTCTTCACTTGCATTCGCTGATGACGGATTAACCTTGGCAGCTGGTACAAGCACTGGTCAAGTTGTATTCTATGATGTTCGTGGGAAACCACAACCAGTCACAGTTCTTCGTGCATATGGGAGTTCTGAGGTGATTCTCAAATTCCAAGAATCATTTGGATGTCCTTTCATGGAGATTTGGCTATATTAATGCTGAGTAACATGCTGATCTCTGCAAAAAGTGCTTGCAATATAAGTGGTGTTTCATGATCTTTTGTAGTTCTGTTGGAATGTTTCGATCCTTGACAAGAAACCCCTAGTTTTGGACCTTTCTTTGTTACTAAATTAATAACCGATAATAAGTTCAATCAGAGGACTTCCAGTTCTCCTATGAATAAATTTGTCGAGGTGAGCTGAGTCGAATGTTACAGAGAAGAACTGTAATTGCAACGTTGTTAGGATGCATATATCATTACAAGCATTTGAGTCCATTATTTTCTGCCTCAAAATTTTACTAGACAACTTTATTGTAGTCATTCAGTTTGGTTTCATATTTATCAGGCTGTCACACATCTCTGCTGGCAAAGGTCAAAACCAGTTGTTGTTAATGAGAATAACTGCTCTGATGATACTGTTCTTTTGGCTGGTGATGTTGGGGATTCTGTTCTTATGCCCGATCCACTTCCTTCTCGGGCATCATCAAGCCTTTCAATGCCCTCGATGGTGTCTGGATCTAGAATCCCTATCCGGTCTGGGTCTGGAGATTTATTTTCTATTCCTGCTGGATCTGCATCAAGTGCTCCCAACTTATCTGCTTCAGAGGAAACACCACTGCGAAGCAGCTCGTTGATCAGTGGAGCTCGGACAAGATTGCATGCAACTCGAAGCTATAATTTTAAAGATGATATGGAGGTCTTCTCTCCTCTTGTGGAAGTTCAACCAGTAACACCCTCTCTTGACAAATTGTGGACTGATCTTGATGGTTCAAAGAGAGATCTGGATAGAAAATCTTCTTTTCTGTTTCCTTCAAGGAGATTCGGCCTTTCAGAGGAAGTCACTAATGATAGTCATCCAATTTTTGACTGGAAATCTAACTCCTCATCCAAGCAGGTATTTCTTGCTAGTCTCTGTGGTTTCTTTTAAATTTGTCTTTCATATTTAAAGGCAGATCTTATACTGCAGCATATAGTTGAAATTTAGTTATGTTATAATTGCTGATGATTGTAGGTTTCCGATTTTATATCCTGCTTGATGGGTATAAATTAATTTTATGGTGTTTTCCACACACTAGGATGACAAGTAAATTTTGAAAACTCGACAAAGAAAAAAGTAAATGTCATGTGTATTTTGATTCAGAGGGTGTTTTTAAATCAACTGGAGTCTGACTGCTTCATTTGAAAATGTGTAGTGATGATGTGAAACTGACCTGTGATGCTTGTATAAGATTCACACTAGACAAGTCTTGGAAAACTCTGACACTATATTCTGACATATTCTGATTTCATTAAGATCCATGGATTAGTAGTCATCTGCTAATAGATACATAAACTTTTATGAAGAGCATCTGGTGCATAATGGAATAGTAGCATTTCAATGGGAGCTTTGGTGGAAAGTTTTATAATTGTTAGTTACGGCTGTGGGTGCTTTTGGCTAAATGACTCCGTTCAAGACCTGTGAACCAATTTCTAAATGTAGGGTCCAATGATTTGGGAGTGTTCCCTATAGGCCGACCTAGTACTTAGGCTAAGCTAAGGCTTATAACATTATATTTTGTATGGCGTTCCCTTCAATTATATTTTTGTTAGATATTAGGTGGATGATAGTTAATTGAGAACAAATTCCTTGGACTTTCACGAAACAAGTTAATATAATGTCCTACTTGTACAATTGGATTCTCTTTGGTCTGGTTTCTTCTATAGAACGTCCCTTTCCTAGAATAGCTGCCTACTTCTTTGGCCATTACACTTGATGACTATTGGAACATCATGTAAATACATATTCTGATACAGTTGGAGCCCTTGCAGGATGATACAACTTCTACCTATGCACAGTTGACACCTACACCTGCGTCTACATATACAGATGATTCTTCCTCTATTACTCCACCTGAAGCTTGGGGTGGTGAGAGATTATCAGACAAACTCAGTCACCATCACCAATCTATCAACCTGCCTGCTCGTTTTGCAACATTGACATCAACTAGTTCATCGTCAGGGTTAATATTGTCTGGGTTACAAGATAGTGTCCCCACGAATCAAAGTACAACTAGTTTAACACCAAGCCCGAGCCTGAGTGGTTTACGAGTCAGAGAGGCCTTCAATCATGAAGGATCTATAGAAGCTGTTTCCTCCCCCTTAGGTACAAAAAGTATTACTGCGCAGGCTAATCTTGAGAGTCTCAGTCCAGCTCTATCTCTTTCCAGAAGATTCTCTAGTTACGCAGAGAGAATAGGTGCCACGCCATCCTTGAATGATACTTCCTCTTTTCTTGTGGGTTCCCCAAAATCTAAGAAAACAGGTGCAGAAACCAGGGAAGAGCTTCTCAACAACTTGTTATCAAGGCCTGAAAGGCCAGCAGCCTCAGGGACTGGTGCTCTTACAACTATAAATGTAAGGAACAATTAAATATTGCATTTAATCTTTCACAATACATATAATACATATATATATTTACATCTATATGTGTGCTTTAAATGAAATTTGGCATTAGGACTTCATTTATGAACATAATGCATGGTTTGCTGTCCCTCGGATGCAGTACCCTGGATACATACTGAATCATTACACATGCCTGCCTTATTTTCAATTCCTTAATCAATCTTGCATAATTTTGTGGTAGGGTGGAATGTCACATTTGACAAAAGCTCCCTCACAGGGTGACATACAGCAGGGAAATTCTTTTACCCTCCAGCTTTTTCAGCGTACACTCGACGAAACTCTTGGTTCATTTCAAAAATCTATCCACGACGACATGCGTAATCTTCACTTGGATATATTGAGGCAATTCCATATGCAGGAGGTATAAATCTTATATCTTGCATGTTTGGCGCTTTTACGCTGTTCCCCTTACATTTCCAAGTTGCAACTAATTTGCAGATGGAGATGTCGAATGCCATGGGATTGATATTGGAGAACCAGGCTGAGATTATGAAAGAACTTCAATCACTTCGGAAGGAAACACAACATCTCCGCCACATGCTTTGAGTACAAGGTTCCATCTTTTTACTTGCGTTTTGATTAAAGTCATTTATCGAGCCTCTGTAAAAAGAAAATACATGCTACTATATTGGCATTGGATTTGATGCACCTTTTCTAAAGTTGATAGGATTAGATGAGATAGAAATTAGTCTCATATTCCCTACATTTTACGTGTATTGTCACGTGCGACAGCGGGTGAGACATGCACAAGTTATCATGTGCTAATTTCTTGAGTACGTGCATGCATGTTTTTAATTACTAGTATGCAAAATAAATCAGACGGAAGAAATTAACTAGGTGGGCGTGATGTAAAAGTTTCTTAGATGGTTGCTCATGACAAACCCATGGTAGACTCCACAGTTACATACAGAGGTGGTCACCTCAAGTAATGTGGCCCCACATATTATAGGAATAGTATGTACGTGGCATATTATGGTAATACAAGGATTCTGCTAGCTCCTATACCGGTACCCACTACTTTGCATGTTAAGTGGCCACCACATCTTCCACATTCTAAGCAATTGAGATGGTTGACTTGTGATCGAAGATTACGATTTTTATTTCCATTGATGCCATAGGTTATTATACAAGAATGAAGTTTAGTGACAGCATGTTTCTTTCGTGACAGAAGCCGTGCCCTCCCTCTCTATCTATCTAGGGGATGTAATGGAATGATGTAGGCCTTGGTGTCCCTTCGAGCCAACAGATGCGTACTTAGTTCATAGTTCGATATTCTTACATCCTATTTGCAAAGGATCATAAGCGGATGCAAGAACGTAAGGGCGACCATACCATTTCATCCCACATTTCATGCTTAAAGTCTGCGGTGATGAAGTCTCTGTCAATAAATAGAGGTCGGGTTAAATAAGTTGACTAAAGGAAATTCCTAGTCGACCTACATCAATCAGTTTCTCTTTCTAATGATTGTTGCCAAATTATTATTACTATCATCATCGTATAAATAGTGAGTAGTATATAAATGCAAGATAGTATTATCAAAACCGCTTGCAATCTTTATAATTTATAGTATTATAAACATTACTCCTGGGTCGTAATTTACTTTGTAAAGAAATCAAATTTCGAGGTAGTTAGTTGCTTGACATACAAGTTTATAGAAAATACCAAATATATATAGAGAAAGAGATAATATTATCAAACTCACTCGGAATTTTTTGTATATTACAAAGTACTCACGGGTCGTAATTTATTTAATAAAGAAATCAAAGTTTTGAAGTGGTCAGTTCTTGGCTTCCATGTTTACAATACTATCTTGCTCTGTCCAACAACTTATTCCTTATCTTGCTTTATGTTTTGATTTTCAGAAGCGGCCGACTTGTGTGTGCCTGATGTATGGCACATCCGGGTCGCACACAAGATTCATTTTAATTTATGTGGCCCGACTAACTTATTTAAGCTAGCCTCCGATCTCCGTCATCTCTACTTCCGATCTCCGCCAACACTCTTTTTATCTCTGCCTCCAATCTCTCTCTCTCTCTCTCTCTCTCTCTCTCTCTCTCTCTCTCTCCAACTCTCCGAAATCGTGCATCTCTCGTCTCTCTCTCGTACAGATCTGATGGTCGGATTATTCCACCATTCAACCGTTGCTTCAGATTAAGGCGGACATCACCTTCGACCCTGCTTTAGTGATGGTTCGGTCAAACTCTAGTTTGCTCTTTATTTTTATTTTTTGTCCGAGCTAGTGGATATGCATGCAGAATTGTAGATAGTTGATGTATTTGATCTGAGTCGCGCTGTTTGACTTGCTGATTTTGTGTGTATATTTAGCAGTAAAGAATTGTGAAAGTGTTTGAGAAGAATACTTGTCAATATCTTTGATGTAATTATTGGATTAAAGTGACACGTTCTTTAATTATAATTGACACTTACTTCAGTGTAATTGACACCTTGAGATAAATAACACTTTTGTTTGCTGCAATTGATACAATTAATTATTCATTCAACTGACACTCTATAAGAATGTGACACTCTACTCCGAGGTAATCGACACTTTTGTTCACTATGATTGGCACTTTGAGTAACATTTATGATTCATATGCTGATCATATTTTGTTGACTAAATCATTGAACGGTAGTTTCGTATGACATTTTACTTCAGTGTGATTAACATTTTGAGATAAATAACATTTTTGTTAGTTGCAATTGACACATTATGAGAATGTGACACTCTCCTTCGAGACAATTGACACTTTTGTTTATTGCGTTTGACATTTTGAGTAACATTTTTTATTATTAAACTTCATATTTTATTGTGTGATTATTGAATTAAAGTGACACGTTCCTTAATTATGATTGACACTTTACTTCAGTGTGATTGACACTTTTGAGATAAATGACACATATTTGTTCACAACAATTTACACTTTTTTCGAAACAAATCACATTTAAAAAAATAATAATAAGTGATAGTCAATAAATTATACCCTACAAATGACATTTTGTTCAAAATAAATGACACTTTTATTTGAAGCAAATGATACTCTACAAAAGACATTTTTGTTCACGACAAATGACACGTCCGTCCTCAATAGAATTTTGGAAAAATAATAGGAAAAAGATTAAAAAACGTAAAAAAAAAGAAAAAAAGTTTAAAAAATTAAAAAATAAAAGAGTAATAAAAAAATAAAGCTAAAATAATAAAAAAATGAATTAAAAAAGCAGATAATTGGTTAATAAAGGGAAGATTCTACCGTTGGACTATGAACAATTAATGTAATATATTTAGCACATAATATATATATATACTATGTAATACATTTAGCACAATATATATACTAGATCACCTGATCAACCACTTACGCAGAAGTGAGAATACCAACTATACTAAATGTTGTCAGTTTCATAATAATAAGTAAACATACAAATCTTAGGATAAATCTCTATCAAATAATTAACTTATTTAAAATTTCTAAATATTTCAGTTTCAGGTACTTTCCACTTTTTTTGGTTCATTTAATGGCTAGACTTTTTTTTTTTTTTTTTTGACAATGTGTGGAAATTTATAACCATTATTTCAAGTACCTAAAGTATACTTTAGGTAAACTTCAATTATGATCCAAACGCAGTAACGTTAGTGGTATCATTTGTGGATAATTCATACATCGTACATTATTATTCCAAGATTCATGTACCATGTACCATGTGCATTGAAAATCTCTTCATTGAAAACCTGATTTTTTGTTTTCTAACAGTTACTTTTAGACAACTAACCAACTTTAATAAGCACTTGTACGAATCATAATTGTGCTAGTATATTAATATATTTAAAAATATAAGATAATGTGTTCGAAATCAAGCTTTAATTCCAAAAAAAATATGAATAAATCATACTAGTAAAATACATACATTTTACCAGAATGCTATTGCAAATAAAGAAGCTGAATGGAAGAATTACATGTGTTGGAAATAAAGTATTATATACATCACGACATAATCATATGGTTTATGAGAGAATTGATTTTGTTTTCTAATTGTTTAATGATTGATTTACTAATTGGACTTTCAAGCCTAAGAAATAATGAATAGAAACTGTCGCTGCATTAATAGGACAATATATAGCAGTAATTTACCAGGCGCAGTTGCTTGCTAAACAATTTAATTAATATAGATTGTCGTCGAATACCTAAAAATGGTTGTGCATTAATAGGTGAACAGCAGGTAAGAGATAAGCCAGTGCCTCTCGGCACCTTGTTTCTGCTAGACACATATTTCTAGTGAGACAGAGGGAATAACATGTTATAAAAAATTAATCAAATAAGTATATTCATCAAGGGAGTTCTCTATATATATATTATTTTCTTTTATATCTACCAAAATTCACACAATAAATATATAATCTGAACTAAAAAAGAAACTTAAGATGTGGATAACAAAAATATGAACAAAAGGATTGAATACAAATATACGTATTCAATGCATGGAGGAGCTTCAATTCGCTTTTATTAGAGAAATTAATTCTATCTTTGGCATCGTATATTTTTATGTTAAATTGTATAATATGTTAAAAATAGTCAAATGACATAATATTTTGCACATACCTATGAAATAAACCCATTCTATTTCTTATAGTGGTCCGATGATGTATGCCGGTAGAATTTGGGTCCAAAACGAGCCGTCATATTTCAAGTCCTGCGGATTTTACAATGCTTAGATACCTGATCAGAGAATAACGTTATTTGCATTAGGTAATTCAAGTAGTAATACTTATAATCTTATAAGCTTTTGGATGTTCAAAAATTGTCCTACAGGTGAGTATTCAGGCCCTCCCTCTCAATGTTTAAAGTATCATTATCATGATTGTGCCAACATATTTGTTCTCTAGGGGCATCGATACCGACATGCATAGGTACTTACTGTTAAACCTCGATAAAGTAATGTTCGATGAAGAATCTCGCTTAGATAATAACTTTTTGCCGCTCCCAACTTGGGTCAGTGTACTAAAGTAAGAATTTCGCTAAATGCATTAAATAATAATAAAAAAAAATCCTTAAGGTCTCAATGAAAATGTAAAGTAATACTTATTGATTTAAGAAAATATATATAGACAATTATAATACTACAATAGTACAATAATTATTTCTTATGAATATATGCTTCCATAGTTATTATTTTTTTCTTTCCACCTAAACCAAAATTATCATCCTTAACTTTCTACAAAGTATTGACAACTTCTAAATATTTTGTTCGTGTTGTAACAAGTAAATATTTAATGTGGTTATTACTTGAAATAAACCTTTTAGTGATACAATTGGAATAAATGTATTATCATCTCGTTTATGATCATCCTCTTCATCATCAGTACCGTTCATAAGTGTTTCAATAAATTTTTTCATTCATCAGTAATTTCATAGTTGTATCATTCCCGATAGCTAAAAGATCTTGAACATTCATAACAATTCTGTAGTGTAAATTAGAGATGACATTACCTAATGTTGGAGATCTTTATCTAATTCAAGGATTTCAGTTTCGGTAGATGATTTTCTGTTGAACGAATCTTGCAATGCCAAAAACATACTTATTAGATAATTTTAATATACACAAAAATAAACTTCTCATTTTTTTTAATTAATGTTTATGAGCTTTGTTCTTTTAGAAAACTATTGCGTATTTCTAAAATTGAATAATTGGACTTGATTTATAGTTAGTGCATATTCAATGTACATTTTTAACATGATTTTACTAAAGCAAATATCATTTTTTTAGTGTTTACACGAACTAAGTTATTAAAAAAATTAATTTGAATACACATATTTAACTTGTTTTATATCGTAAATTTCTCTTTAAATTAATAAATATTCATTTATCGATAATTGAATAACTTCGGTAAATGAATTTTTTTTTCCGATCCCAAGTATATTACTTTAAAGAGGTTTAACTGTATATCTCTTTTAGACTTCTGGTAAGATATATATATATATATATATATATATATATAAGAAAAAAACACACCCAACTCGTATATATTTAATATCAGGAAAAGTCTACATCAATTTATATATACATAAATTAGTTTTTGATGGAGAGAGAGGGAGACGTGACATAGGAATAAATAGAGAGACAATGATAAATAGAGAGATTGCACAGGCGATGAGAGGCAACTTTTTTATTTTTTTACTACGTACACTAAAGTATTGTTGGTCATTATAATATCTGGATTGTCCGTCTAGATTCCGTCTTACACAGATTTAGTATGAGAATAATTGGTGCAACATGTAGAAATCTGAATTATGAATCCTTGGCAATGAATTGGCAAGCAATGAACAAGCTTCACAATAGAACAGTGAAACATGAAACAAGGAAAACAGAAAAGAAACTAAGAGTGAAAGGAAAGGAAGTTTTCATATATGAGAGTTGAGATAAGAATCTTGAATTACATTATGAAGCTTCTACCTTGTTATTTATATACAATAAGAGCCTTGTGAGACAAGCTAAACTCTAACTAACTTCGGTTGAAAAGCTAATCTACAACTGATCTAAAACTGAACTATAACAGCTAGAAAACAGAATCTAACAGACTTCAGTTTGATGAGTTATCCGTTGGGCACGTGTGGATTATTTTGATCATCATGTGATCCTTCCTCCTTCTGCATCTGTGTTGTATCCTGCATGGAAACAGAGGACGATCTGGATGCTAGGTTTGTGTATTGCATGTGAGAAGAGGACGGTCTAGATGTTGATTTGGAAGTTGTATCATAACAGTGCCCCTCAAGTTGAGAATACAAATTGTGTATTCTCAACTAGGAAATAAGAAATTCAATTTGACTGCGGCCAAGAGCTTTAGTGAGCAAATCAGCAGGTTGATGCTGCATAGGAACATATAGCAAGTGTATTCGGCCAAGAGCAAGACAGTCACGGATGTAATGACAATCTATTTCTATGTGTTTTGTCCTTTCATGGTGTACTGGATTGGAGGCAAGAGCGAGGGCAGACTTGCTGTCAGTGTATAAGGCTGGAGGGGTAAGGTACAACCAAAGTCTTTGAAGATCTGCATGAGCCACATTGCTTCAGAAGTAGCAGCTGAAACTGCTCTATATTCAGCTTCAGCTGAGCTCCGGGAGATAGTTACTTGTTTCTTGGATTTCCAGGATATAAGAGATTTACCTAAGAACATACAATAGCCAGTGACAGACCTTCTAGTATCAACACAAGAGGCCCAGTCAGAATCACTGAACCCTTTAAGGGTGATAGGGAAAGAGGCTGAGTAAAAAAGGCCTTGGCCAATAGTTCCTTTTAAGTATCTTAAAACCCGGTGAGCTGCATTGAGGTGAGTGAGGCCTGGTTTACTCATGAACTGAGCTAGAGAATGGACAACAAAGCTGAGTTCTGGCCTGGTGACAGTAAGATACATAAGCCGGCCAATAAGTCATCTGTAAGGTGTAGGATCACTTAGATAGTGATCATCAGAAGAACTGAGTTTAAGCTTGCTATCCATGGGAAATTTGGATGGTTTACAGTCAATGTAGCCTTCTTCTTGTAATAAATCCAGAACATATTTCCTTTGACACAAAGAAATACCAGTTTTGTTTCTTGCTATTTCAATACCAAGGAAGAATTTCAAAGGGCCAAGGTCTTTTATTTTAAAGGAATCATCAAGAAACTGCTTAATCTTCTGAACTACTTGCAGATTATTACTGGCCACAATAATGTCATCGACATAGACCAGTAGGATCAGAGAAACAGAGGATGTATGAATGGTAAACAAGGGAGAGTCTGACTTTGATTGTTTGAAACCATAAGTGAGCAAAGATTCAGAGAGTTTAGAAAACCATTGCCTGCTAGCCTGCTTAAGACCGTATAAGCTTTTGAGTAGTCTACACACTTTGTTTGGATTATCTGTAGTATAACCAGGAGGTCGATGTAGACCTCTTCATGGAGGTCTCCATGGAGAAAAGCATTGTTAACATCCATATGTTCCAGATACCATCCATTGCAAGCAGATAAAGCAATTAGACTGCGGACTGTGGTTAGCTTGGCCACAGGGGAAAATGTTTATGCATAGTCAATACCTTCTTGCTGAGTGTAGCCTTTAGCCACAAGCCTGGCTGTGTAGCATTCAATACTACCATCAGCATTAAACTTAACCTTGTATACCCATTTGCAGCCAATGGGTTTCTTACCAGTAGGTAGAGTTAAGCCAAGTTCTATTAGCTTCTAATGCAGCAAGCTCAGTAGCCATGGCCTTTTTCCAATGATCAAAAGGAGCAGCTTGTGTGTATATTTTGGGTTCATAAGTGTCAGATAGAGCAATGGAGTAAGCTTTATGTGATTGGGAAAGGAGGGAATGAGAAATATATTTGTGAAGAGGATGGTGGGATTTACCTGACCTTGCAGCTGAACAAGAGGAGTTGGAAGGCTGAGCTGAGGGCTGCTGAGGCAGTTTGCAGGAATAGTCTTGCAGATAAGCTGGTGGATGAGTTATCCTGGTACTTTTGCTGGTAGGAACCGGGACAGAATGATGATCTGGGAGTGGGAGGGTTAGGGGATGCTGAAGAAGAAGTCTTCTGAGGTAAATGAGGAAGAATATGGGGAAAAATGGGAGTGGGAAGTGGAAGTAGGGATGACAAAAGGACCCGGACCCGTCGGACCCGACCTGGACCTGCACGCAATGGGGCGGGTAATATCCGCCCCGTACGAGCATGGGGCGATTCCGGACCCGACCCATACCGGGTCCGGGGCGGTTCCGATTCCTGTCGCGGACCCGCCCCGCCCCGTTTAGACCCGTCCCGTTAGACCCGTATAGACCCGCCCCGGACCCGCCCCGTAACAATTAGAATTTAGAAGTGTAAAAGTGTTACTTGTGAGATTCGAACCCGCATCAATACTTTCTTTATATGCACTTTGCCGTTTGAGCTAATGTTCACATTTGTTAATATTTATATGTATATTTAGTTATATATAAGAATATGAGTACATGACATACTAAAATAAAAAAAATTAATACATCTAACAAAAAATTAGCTTATAAAATATAAATATTAATTTTCTAGAATTCAATATACTATATTCAAATTGTAATTATGTACATGTATTTCGAAAATGAAATTAACATTTTTATTTCCAAAATTGTGACGGAGCGAGAGAAGGCTCGGAAGCAACGTTCATAACATATATTCCAACACTATGGTTTTGAAGGTGTATTTTCGAAAACAACCTTTATAACATATTTTTCAAAGTATAATATAAAAATCCGGCCATCGACATTCATAATAGAAGGAAGCAACAATCAAATTATTTCCACATCATTTTGTGTGGGGAGCAAGTTTTGTACACTACAATGTTTGGAAAAATCTGTGATATTTCTGTAAAGTTATTGCAGCATTTAGTTTGATAAGAAAAGAGAAAAGATAGGGGTAAAATTATACGAAAATTGTGTCAATGTACAATCTTGCATTTTAGAACAAATCATGTATATTTTTGCACTTTTGAAGTGTAAAATGTACATTCTTAATATTACACTCTTTCTTTTTTTATTGTTAAAGTTATTTTTTGTGAATAGTGTTTTTTTAGTAATGAGGAGCAAAAATAAAAAAATCTACGGGGCGGGGCGGGTAGGACCCGCCCCGTGCGGGTCCGGTTCTGGGGCCAAAAGAGCAGACCCGTACGGGTCCACGGGGCGGGGCGGGTCCGCGGGTCCGTTGCGTGGGGCGGGTCTGGGTAGTATGATACCCGGACCCGACTTGCCATTTTGTCATCCCTAAGTGGAAGAGAGGCAGAGGGTGGAGATGAAGGATGAAAAGGAAAAATATGTTCATGAAAGATCACATCCCTAGATATGAGGAAAGACTGGGAATCAATATCAAACAGTTTGTACCCTTTAGTACTGGCAGAATAACTAATCATGATGCATTTTCTGGATCTAGGTGCAAACTTATGCTTATGGCCAATGAGATTAGCTGCATAACAAAGACATCCAAACACTTTAAACAAGGAGTATTCAGGAAGAATTGAATATAAGACTTCATATGGGGTTTTGTTTTCCAAAACAGAAGTAGGAAGTCTATTTAGGATATATGTTGATGTGAGCAAGGCTTCTCCCCAGAAAGAAAGAGGCAAGTGTGCCTGAAAAGGGTGTGCTCGGGCTATGTTTAGTAAAGATTGGTGTTTCCTTTCTACCACACCGTTTTGTTGAGGAGTATAAACACATGAAATCTGGTGAATAATACCATTTTTAGAGTAGAACTCAGGAATTAGAAACTCATTCCCATTATCTGATCTTAGGATTTTAATAGAGGTTGAGAACTGAGTTTTAACAAAGGAGTGGAAGGAGTGAAGATGTGTTGTTTCAGATTTTGTATTCATCAGACAACACCAAGTTGTTCTGGTATAGTCATCTACAATTGTTAGAAAGTATTGTGCACCATAATGACTTGGGACAGAAAAACGAGCCCACACAATGAATCAACTCAAAAGGTTTCTTTGTTTATACTACTTTGTGAAAAGGGTAGCCTATGAAATTTGGCTAATGGACAAATATTGCAATCTTTATTACTAGCTGAGGAAACATTATCTAATGTGTTTTTGAGCAGACTGAGTGTGGAATCTGCAGCATGTCCCAAGCGTTGATGCCAAAGAAAGGAGCTATCAGACGACTTGACAGCTGTAGAAGTGGGAATGGCTGAAAAAGGATGGGAAACAGAAACTGGTTCTATAAGGAAGAGCCCCTGCAGCAGCCTAGCAATGCCAATCCTCTTGTCCTTGGCAAGGTCCTGAATTAGACAATATTCATCATGAAGCACTAGTGTTAGTTTAGATTCTTTGATGAGTTTTCTAGCAGAAATCAGATTCACATTGAAGCAGGGTATGTAAAGCACATTAGGTAGAATTAAATAAGTATTGACTTTAGCTTTACCTATGTGAGTGACAGGAAGCTTTGTTTCATCAGGTAATGTAACATACATGTTAGAAACAGATATAGGGTCAATGAGGATGGATAAATCTGACACCATGTGATCAGTAGCTCCAGTATCAAGAATCCATGGAAGTGGGTGAAATGAAGTAGAAAAGCAGTTTATATGAGCTGAAAAGCTATAGGGTCTGATACATGTGTGAGGTTCAGCAGATGACAAAGTAGTGGAGGATTGAGATAGGTTTTGGATTAGACTTAGTAGGTGAGAGTATTGCTCATTAGAAATGCTAGAACTCGACCCATCACCGGCTCCCTAGTGGACAGAAACTGTATGAGCTGCAGAAGGATAGCTTGAGCCAGTTTTAGATTTTAACTTGTAACCGGGAGGGTAACCATGGAGCTTGTAACATTTGTCCTTTAGATGTCTAGTGATACCACAGTGAGAACAGGTAGGCTTATCTTTCTCAGGAGCAATGCTTGGAAATCCATGAAGTTTAAAGCACTTGTCTCTTATATAGCCATCATTGTCGCAATAAGAACATATCAGTTTAGCATTACCAGCTCCATAGCAGGCCATTACACTTTCAGATGATGTTTGATCAAAAGAGGGTTGTTGACAAGAGGATTGTTGACTGATCATGGCCATTGATTCCATTGAAACAAGATGAGGAACATGACTTACCATTCTTTGTTTCTCATCCTGTATTACCGAAAAGGAAGTTTTCATATATGAGAGTTGAGATAAGAATCTTGAATTACATTATGAAGCTTCTACCTTGTTATTTATCTACAATAAGAGCCTTGTGAGACAAGCTAAACTCTAACTAACTTCGGTTGAAAAGCTAATCTACAACTGATCTAAAACTGAACTATAACAGCTAGAAAACAGAATCTAACAGACTTCAGTTTGATGAGTTATCCGTTGGGCACGTGTGGATCATTTTGATCATCATGTGATCCTTCCTCCTTCTGCATCTGTGTTGTATCCTGCATGGAAACAGAGGACGATCTGGATGCTAGGTTTGTGTCTTGCATGTGAGAAGAGGACAGTCTAGATGTTGATTTGGAAGTTGTATCATAACACAACAACTACCTATTGATACAATGAAATTTAAAGAACAATAAATATAACACATAAAAAGATGTACTACTAGTATTGTGGTACCTTTCGTGGTGAGCCCTAAATCCTCATCCTAGGTGAATATGTAACGTTGATACAGCTGAATGAACCAAAAGGCGGAGGCGTCAAGTTGAAAAACATGTGTAGAAGCCCAAGAAATTAAAGGGTGTTTTGATTTATGAAACAATACTCCATGTGTCCAGTAGAATTGGTTTCCTATTTTATTTTGGGTTGTACCATAAAATATGTTCTCTTACGAAGATGATAGTTTATTATAAATATGATATTTGTGGGATTTACAAATTTATATAGTTTTCAACTTTCAGCTTTCAACTTTCTAAATAATGGTGAAAAAAAAGATATATTATATGATGAAGGGAGTAATAAAGAAGTTAAATTTTAAAAGTAATTAATAAATTTTTATGTCATGATTTTTTTTCCCCACTGAATGGAAATTAAAGAGTAAAAGTTAAAGCCGTATAAAATGTGGATCAGGTCAAAAGAATATAAACTTTTAATTCTTTTCAAGATCTCATAATAAAAGAAAATAATACTAAAATACACAACTTTAGGAGGTTTCGTTACCGCTTTCCACCCCGCACGACGCAGCCCGCCTCGTTCAGAAAATATACCGAGATTTCGTTATTCCTTATGTAACGATTGAATCATAGTACCGTCACGAGTTCGAATCCTACAAATGGAGTCGGAGTTTATCGCGTGCGCAACTCGAATAACATCTAGTCAGTTTAGTGAACAATAAAAATAAGGAGATCCGACCCGCCACGTGAACGTGAATCTGCGTGTCACGCTTGCATTGCCCCCTCACAAGATGACGAAATAGGAGAGTAGTATTATTTTCAGTGGAAACCCTTCCGCCCCATTTCCATTTGGCTGCTGTCTCTTTAGATTTTTAATCCGTATTCAAATTTTTTTTTTTTTTTTTTTTGTTGACGGGAGCCACGTACGCTATTCTTTTGGTGCATGGCGGGAAACCTCGCATGTCCAGTAGGAATTGAACCCATGATCTATCGGTCCCGGACCACCCACCTTCACCGCTATGCCGGGCACTAATCCGTACTTATTTTATTTCTTCTTTCAACCACTCATGTGCTAAAACCCTATAAATATACGCGGCCCTCACGGGTATCCTCGTCTTCACTCTCCACCTGCTGTTCTCCAGTCATCTATCTGATTATTGCATTCATTGTCTCTGAGCGATAAGGATTGACTTTCATTATCTAACGTAACGATGGAGGCTGATGACTCCGTTCGCTCCTTCCTTAGAGATGTCAAGCGCATCGTCATCAAGGTATGCGTTTCATTTTAATCACATTGCTGTTTTGGCAAATTTTGTTTTATTGGAGATTGATTTTGCGAATTTTTTGTTTTATTGTTTTTCTATTGAGTTTTCTTTTGGTGGATTTGTGATTTGTCGTTTGTAGCTAACAAACGAATCGTGCTATCGTGATGAAGTTTTATTCGTGTTTTGTGTGTGTGAAAGTTCATAAAGAAGGCACCGATTGGGAAAAGGAAGAAAATCCAATAATTCTGAAGATGCCATTGACTTCTAGCCTTCTTTGAAAATCTCTGCTTGCAGCATTTAAACGTTGTAGACACTATCCATTATTTACTTTCTTCATGAACTTGTACTCTGCTTCCAGAATTTAAACTCTGTACATATTGCACATGAATAGAAGATAAAACTAAAATGCACAGAACTAAGAGATTATGGTTAAAACTGTTTACTAAGCCAACAGCAGAGCGACTGTTTTGGTTTTATAATCAATCTCGTCTTCGTGTTTCCTGCATTTCCTATTTCGATTACTCGTACTTTTAGTGGACAACATCGACCATGTTCTGTTATTGTGTTCTTTTTCTGGTAAAAGAGACAAATATTTTTGGTAGGGGCATGGATGTTTATGCTAATAACTAAATAAGACTGAAAATGAAGCGAAATTTGTATTATATTATTACTTAAACAAATGCCGATCTGGACAGAATTTCAAATAGCAAAACAAAAAATAAACAAATTACTCCATTTAAAATAGAAAGAAAACAAAATTCACATGAAATTATTCAAGTGAAAAAAGCTGCAACTTTTCTTGTTCTCGAGTATGCATCGCCATCAGTGTACAAATCATTATTATGATAAATGTTGTACTTGTACCATCAAGTGAGTTATTGAAAGTTTAGATTATATTTAACGTCCGGATCCTTAAGATTCTGATGAGTTTTTCTTGCCCCTGAAAACTTAGAGACTACTCTAGATTCCCATGGTTCTTCTTTGTTACATTTCTCCATTGGATGGTTATGTATGACCTATTTTTCAGTGGAAGGGTACCAATGCCAGTCAGTAGTCTTTTTTATGTGTGTGATTTAATTTACAAATCCTGCATTTACTTCTTCATAAAGCAAGTGCATGCTTTATTACTTTTGGAGCAGGCATTTGATTGCCATTTTCCTTCCTGTTACATGAAAACCATTTTTCTTTTACACTTAACTTATTCTTCATCTTCAAACCTAAGGTTGGAACTGCAGTCGTCACGCGAGCTGATGGGAGGCTAGCTCTTGGAAGATTAGGCTCACTTTGTGAACAGGTGCTCAAAATTATGAAATACTATATATATATATATTTTTCAAGTGCTAATAAGCATTATCCGATGCTTACATTTTTTAAGCTGCAAATCAATGCAGATCCACGAACTGAACAGTCAGGGATATGAGGTTATTTTGGTCACATCAGGTGCCGTTGGTGTTGGCCGCCAACGGCTTCGATACAGGAAATTAGTCAACAGCAGGTTTTTTTACTATCCTTCATACTGGAGTCTTTGCCTCCTAAGAACATTCCAACAAATTTGTGGTCATAGTTTTGTTCAGTTCTCCATAATCAATGTAACAGTTACCTTATATCTTAAGGTTCCATGTATAGAAGCCTGCAAGTTTTGTTTCTAATAATTATCCTGAGTACGCTACGAACCTCTCTTTTACCGGTTTAATTTGTGGTCCTTTTTGGGTAGCTTCGCGGACCTCCAAAAGCCACAAATGGAACTTGATGGGAAAGCTTGCGCAGCTGTTGGACAAAATGGTCTTATGGCTCTCTATGACACTTTGTTCAGCCAGGTGAGAGTTTAAGAAAACAAATCTTCTGACAGTTATGCTAATTTTGTATATATCTAACTTAATCTTGGGTTTTCCGCTCTTGCAGTTGGATGTGACTTCAGCACAACTGCTAGTAACAGACAATGATTTCAGGGATCCTGATTTTAGGAGACAACTCAATGATACCGTTAAGTCTTTGTTGTCTCTAAAGGTGGTCCCAATATTTAATGAAAATGATGCAGTCAGCACCAGGAGAGCTCCCTATGAGGTGGATATTGACTTCATTCCTTGATTTAACTTTGTTGTAGTCTTCAAGAAAGGAATAGTTTCCTGTTCCACTTTTCAATTTACAAATATATTTTTTGCTTGCGTGGGAACTTGTTTGCAAAAGTGTTGGGGTGAGCTCTTTCTTTAATTTCATTATTATTCGAAGGATATGGTTATTATAGAACACACTTTTGGAGCTATGTGTTTAAACTGTCTGTTTTGTTACACTGTAATGTTCCTAGGAAAAAAATCATGAGTAGATAAGAGCACATGTTCACATCATTTTCCTCAATGGTTCTGGTTTGTAGGATGCTTCAGGAATATTTTGGGATAATGACAGTTTAGCGGCTCTCCTCGCAATGGAGCTAAAAGCTGATCTTCTTGTTCTATTGAGTGATGTTGACGGTCTGTATAGTGGCCCACCAAGCGATCCACATTCTGAACTAATTCATACGTACATAAAGGAAAGGCACGAGGGCCTAATAACTTTTGGAGACAAATCACGAGTTGGAAGAGGGGGGATGACGGCTAAAGTAAAAGCTGCTGTTTATGCTGCTTATGCTGGCATTCCTGTTGTTATCACCAGGTACTCTGCTACCTGACAATTAACTTTTCTATCTTGATTATTTCTTACTTAACAAGCATAAAGTTTTAATTCAAACTAAATGGCTAATTCAGTATTAGTGCTTTTTTGAGTTGCTATGATTTTTTTTTTTTTTGACAAGAAAATCTCTCTGATATTAAGGAACATTATTCCCTACTTTATGAGAGGAAGATATTCTGAACAGATGTCATGACAAGATTATCTTCTTACAAAATTTTCCTGTTACTCATGCACTACTTTTTTACTACTGATCAGTTCATTATCAACACATGACTAAAGCAGCTTTTGTTTTGATTAGGACAATGAATGAACCTTTTAGGGTTTCTCCTTTTTCATTGCCCCTTTAAGTTGACAATGACACCAATAGCCTTTTCTTCATTTTTAGAACAATCTCATTCCGTATAATCATGCACTTTGGTCATACCCGACAAAACTTAATAGTGGGATACATTGTTTCTGGTCGGGTAGTATTTCATTTTGATAAGAAATAATGTAAACTGTCTTGCACGGCTGCTCATCTTATTACTCAAATTATATTAAACTGGTGAGTCATTAAAGGACAGGTGCAGTAGAAGAAAAGTTGCTTTCCTGATTCTTCCTCCTTTGTCATGATTAGCATCTTCCTATTTAGTTTTGAGTGTTTGATTTACTATTTTATTACAACTGCTTAGTTGTATGGGAATATAGAAACAATCTAACGGTCGGCACACTATTCCATCGGGATATAGTGGTTTTGTAGCTGGAAATATATTAAAAGTTCTAAGTGGAAAACGTGTCGGCACACTATTCCATCGGGATGCAAATAAATGGGTCCCACTAGGAGAAGTTGGAGTACGCGAGATGGCAGTGGCCGCAAGAGAAAGTTCCCGGAAACTGCAGGTAATCAATATTGAATAAGAACTCTTTTGATTTGTTAAATAAACAATTAAATATGCATGTGACAATTGTATGTGCAGGCTATGTCTTCTCATGAAAGGAGTAAGATTTTGATGGACATAGCTGATGCATTGGAAGCTAGTGAGAAGCTAGTGACTGCTGAAAATGATGCTGATGTTGCAGAAGCAGTGAAGGCCGGATATGAAAAAGCTTTAGTATCAAGGCTTGCTATGAAGCCTGGGAAGGTAAGATGATTTGACTATCTTTTATCTTTGGACTGAAGTGTTGCCACAAAACTCTCTTTCTAAGGGGTTTTATGATTTCTTAGGTTTCAAGTCTTGCAAATTCTATTCGTGTGCTTGCAAACATGGAGGAGCCAGTTGGTCGAGTTTTGAAGAGAACGGAGGTAAGTAAATGAGGTGCTTTCACATCACATCACAACTATAGTTTTGGTAGGAGATACCGTGAGTATGAAGTCATTCCAACTTCCTGGTGCTTTGTATCTGAAAAGTTTGCATCTGATAAGTTGAAAAAAAGGATGTTATCAATTGCATATCTTTTAAATTAACGTTTGTAATTGTGAAGCTTATTTAAAAATGCCACCTAATATATTTTATCTTCTGCAAGAGAAAGACTAGTAGTGTTTTGTTTTTATATAAGCATACCTGAAACACGTTCGAGAATAATAGGAGTCAAGCTTAAGTAAACTATGATCACACACTTGTATCCTGTCTAGTCTATCCAGTGCTCTACACAGTTAAGCTAGACTACGAAAAGTTAAACAATGTTCACAATTTGAGAGCTAGACTTGACATTTTTTTAAATTCACAGTGAAAGAAGCCACTGTAAATTCTCTTTGGTAGTCAAAAATATCTTGATATATGATTAGGGATCAAACAGCTACCTAGCTGACTGGGCTTGCTACTTAATTTGCAAGACTTCTGAAGAGATTTTGTACAACAAATAGTTTGTGTTAAAATCTTTGGAGGTGGCTTATTAGGAGATAAGTTTGTGATTTTCCAGTATTCTTACTGCAGCTTTCAGAAGGATTCATCCTGGAGAAACTGTCATCTCCCTTGGGTGTTCTTTTGATCATTTTCGAGTCCCGACCTGATGCACTAGTACAGGTACGTTACTGCAAATACCTTCTTTTTGGCTCTTCCACTTGCAAAATTTACAGTGTAATTATTTTGATTAATGCTGCTGAAATTTAGAAAGGCCTTTCAAAATTTGATACCCATATCATTTAGTTCAAATTTACACGAATGCGCCTTTCAAAATTCAGTATTTAGGTTGAAAGGCCTTTTCTATTCTGCATATAACCCATCTGCTATTTTCTTTACCTTCAAGATTTGTTCTCTCTACCCTCCTCCCAGCTGAAGTAGTGGCCGTTGGAGCTGTTAAAATTACATCGTTCTTTTTAATAATATAATGAACTTGTCAAATTGAGGTCAGCTAAATTCTCTTTATCTTAATCTGGACAAACTTCACGGACTTTCCTTTGCATTTATACAGATAGCTTCACTAGCGATCCGAAGTGGGAATGGACTTCTGTTAAAGGGGGGAAAGGAAGCGAAACGCTCAAATGCAATTCTGCATAAGGTTAGACAATGTGAAATGTGAAGTTTTAGCATATTGCATTTTTCATGCTGGAAGTTATAGCATCATCCATCGTATTTCAGATAATCACTTCTGCCATCCCAAAAAGTGTTGGAGAAGGCCTTATTGGACTGGTTACGACTAGAGAAGAAATCCCCGAGTTGCTCAAGGTGAACTTTTATAGTGCTTAATTATTCTAATACCGTCCTCGTTGGTAATAATCCACAATGTAAGAGTTTGAATTGAAGTTTATTTTTTGTGGCTAAGCTGGATGATGTAATTGACCTTGTGATTCCACGTGGTAGCAATAAACTTGTTTCTCAAATTAAGGCGTCAACAAAGATTCCTGTTCTCGGACATGCTGGTAAAAATATATCCTACTATTGTTGGCTTAACTCTTCTTTTGTTGGTCAATCAATCATGAAAGTCTCATAAAATCATGGTGTTTCTATTTTTTCAGATGGAATATGCCATGTATATGTGGATAAGTCTGCTGATATGGAAAAGGCTAAGCAAATTGTTTTGGATGCAAAAACAGATTATCCTGCTGCCTGCAATGCAATGGTATGCCTTATTTTCTTTTTCTTTTTGAATTGGGGAAGGGGGCATTGGTGATTAAACCACGGTTACTCACTTAGATCAAGGTGACGAATACACGAAGCTACAAAGCTATGGGTGTGACACACTTTATTCTTAAATCTTAATTATACTAATTTCCATTTCACAATTGCAAAATAATCTTTCTTTTGCTTTGAAGGAAACCCTGCTTGTTCACAAGGACCTGGTTCAGACTGGCAGTCTAAATGAACTTATCGTGGAACTTCAAACTAAAGGTTGGGCATCTTTTTAACACCTCCAACTGGCCCCACTGAAAGATAAAAGAAATTATTTAGTCCTCTCTTGCATTAGTTAAGGGTTCTTAGGAGGCCATTTATTGAATAATACAAGATATGGCTAATACAGTATATGCTGCATCTTCATCACTATTCAAAAATGTTATGGCACTTTAGATGTTGGACCTTGCTTTAACAATCTTATTTTTCCTATAATCCCGCACATCCTACTGCTGACATTCACATTATTCTACAAAATAGCGGCATATTTGGAATATTAAAGGTTCAACACTCTGTGAATGTAACCTTTTAGTTAGACTCACTGGTATGGTCGCCAATGATGTACCACATTTTCGCACAAGGATTTGATAAATATTTAAGGAAAGGTGAAAGATTGGCATTGCCATTGTAATATAGCCCTGAAACGAGTTCTGTCTTTGGTCTTTATCTTTACAATACTAGTATAATTATATATGCGTGTTTCAGGAGTAAAAATATTTGGTGGATCTCGAGCAAGCTCTTTACTGAACATTCCTGAGGCACATTCATTACACCATGAATATAGTTCTCTTGCTTGTACTGTCGAGATTGTGGATGATGTAAATGCCGCCATTAACCATATACATCAATATGGAAGGCATGTCGGCTTTCAAGATCTTCCAAATCATCTTTGCTTTTACTTGTTCTCGTACAAGTGTTGCTTCTCATTTTTGTGCATCTTAAACAGTTGATACTCTCTTAATTGCAGTGCACATACCGACTGCATCATAACTGAAGACCATGAGGCAGCTGAAGTCTTTTTGCGTCAAGTTGACAGGTAATGTCTGCTTCAACTAATTCACATTCAGCAATGGATAAGAAACAACTTTCTAGACCAAAAGTACTAGATAGTATAACATGAGCTGTTTGACATTTCAGTGCTGCTGTGTTTCACAATGCAAGCACAAGATTCAGTGATGGCTTCCGTTTCGGATTAGGTGCAGAGGTATGTTATCTAAGTTGAACTCAGCCTGAATAAAATCATTTACAGCTATCATAGTCTTTACCTAATTTATTCATTCAATAGGTCGGCATTAGTACAAGTCGAATTCATGCTCGTGGTCCTGTAGGCGTCGAAGGATTGCTCACAACACGATGGTATGATTCTTTAAACTAGCATTTCTTTCTTCTGTTCAACTTTTCTTGAACTTGATTGCTATTGTTATCTGATATAGGCTTGCGAGAGGAAGCGGGCACATCGTAAATGGCGACAAAGACATCGTGTATACTCACAAGGACCTGAATCTACAAGCATGAGTTTGAAGTGAATTGAAGAAGTTTACAATCATTTATATAGGGGTGACAATAACATTGGCTGCTGCAGGTGTCTCGTTGATCATCTGGTAGTCGGTATAGGCGTATCAGTTTTAAGTGCCGGAGAGAGAAAGAGGGTCACCCTACTACCATTCTGAGACTTGTTTGTGTATTAATATTAAACAGATTCTAGTTCTAGATGATCCCAAATGTTGGTCTACGTTGATCTTTCATTTTTATTCTTAATTTATCTCGGTTTACCCAGTTCGCACCTCGAGTAGCGACTGTTGGTTTTCCTTGTCGTATGAGTAAGGTTTTTTAACAATTTTAATGTAATCATGCTAATCTTTTTAGAAACTAAAAACCGCTGAAGTATGGGGAAATCTTTGTAAAAGGTCTATATCTATATCACTGTGGGAACAAAGGAATGTCAATTTATATTTCCAATTAATACAAAAACACAAAAGTCCAATTTTTGGACGTTATAATTTTAGAGCTAAATTGAAAAATACAATTCAAACAAAGGTCTCCGTGGGCTAAAATTAATGAATAATTTGGCATATCTAATCGTCTACGTCTTTAAATAAAAAGCATATAAAACAGGTACAAAACATTCACTTTTGTTCATTTTATATTTCTCGCCTTTTTTTTTTGTGCAGTTGGTGAGTTTGATAAAGGATCGAAGCAGAGGAATCGGATAATCAGATTCAGATTAAAAAATCAGCCCTTGTCGGGTCACCACTCTTTTCGACTATTGCCATGGTAAATGATATTGAATCAGAGTGAAGGAGGAGCTGAATTTTTAGATAATTATAAGACGAATATTATTGGTTTGTTCAAAAGTGTCGGCACTCGGCAGAAGGGATTTGTGTTTTCTTGATTTTCAATCTTGTGGAGGAATGTTTTGAGTGAATCCACTCTCTCATCTCTCCTGGGGGACTTATCCGTAAAGATTCAATCTTTACCTGGAAGAGGTTATATATAATTGTATATAAATATATATATAGCAAGAGTGAGAGTGTGGGTGAGAGAGAGAGAGAGAGATGAAGGAGCTGTTTGGGAGTCCAGGGAGAAAAAGTGGGCTGGTGTTAAGGATCGGACAGTGTTTGTCTGCTGTTGCTTCAATTGCGGTGATGGCCTCGGCTTCTGGCTTCTCTACTACTACTGCTTTTTGGTAATTCTTTAACCCATATTTTGCTAAGAAATTGTTTTCTTGTAGCTGACTTCTGTTTGTAGCTTCTTGTAAGAATTGGGAAAGTGACTAGGGATTGCACGTGTTTTTTCAATAGTTATTATTATACTTTATGGTGACATTTTCATAACAGAGGAGTTCCGGAAGTAGAAATCTAGAAGTTCTTGTTTTGGGCAACCTGTTAAATATGGTAATTAAGGAAGAGTGTTGGGGAGATTTATTATTTTGGTATTTCAACCAAAGCTATTCTTCAATTTATTCAATGAGGGTTTGATCAAACTCCTTGATGGGGAAAGTGCAATGTTACAAGAAGTGCTCAGCTCTCCCTTTGATTTGTTGGCTGATGCTTTTGAAGATGGTGAATTAATAGATAGTTCAGCTAATTTAGTTTCCAAAGTTGATAGTTTTGACCGTCTCATGTCATGGAAGATGGCTCCTTTCGACTCTTGGATGTAAACTCTCGTGTGGCTACGAGATGGTTTATACTTGAATGTCTTGTCTTACTAATGCTGAAACATTTGTTCTGTCAGCTACTTAATTGCATCAATGGGGCTTCAGGTTTTATGGAGCTTTGGACTCATGTGCCTAGACATACATGCTTTGAGATTCAACAAGGATCTGCATACCAACATCATCGTGAGTCTCTTCGTTGTCGGTGATTGGGTAAGTAGTATGCTTGCGATTCATTATTTTAAATGCTTTTACTAGTTTACATTGAATCTACAATAACAGCAAAATTTACTGTCCTCGCAATTATGGCACATGTGGAAGTCAACTTTTAGTTTCTTGTATTTTTGCATGGACAACTAAAACCAAGGTGCCCCAAGCTTTAGTTTTAATAACAATTCAATTATGGTTTTAGGTTCATTGAAGCAGATAATATTAGCTTAACCTACAGCTAAATCCTAGACTTATAGTTAACCCCAAGTCCGACTCAATTGAAGCTCAGAAACGTAGGTAGTGACATACTGCAGATAGCCTGGATGCAGCCCATTGGATTCTGTTTGTCTTGCGTTGATATTTCTGAAGAATGATTCAGATTTTATTTCTCTGGGAAAGCATTTACTGCTTCACTGGAGTAGGACATTAAATTAACTGGTTTAGCATAAAGTTGAGGTTGTCCGTACATCACCCTGTTGAAATGGAAGATTCGTCGCTAGCATTTCTATTTGTTAGACTGTCTGGCTTTGTATTGGTTGTAACTGTTGAAGTATATGTTTAATTCTTTATGCTTGTTACTTTACAAGTATTCCATAAAGACTTACTTAATTGAGCTTATTGATAAGTTCTGTTATGTTATAGATTAATTTGCTTTTGGTTGAAAACTACCGGTATGAGTAGAAAAGAAAGTAGAACTGTTATTCAGCTTTTTGGTGAGAGAAATAGTTGGAAGAATAAGGAGGAATTTACCACCCCCCAATACCTTATGCCTCTTATTAGGGAAACCTCTTATGGTTTTGTGCTACTAATTTTTGGTTTTGCTTTGGTTTCGTTCTCAAAAAAAAAGTACTTGGGGGATTTCATCCAACACTTTTCAATATTTTCTTCATTCTAGAGTAACTTATGGTATTAATATTTCAAATTGCATGTCATTATGGAAACACTTCAACTCGAATCAAGATACTCTCCTAATTGCACCTGGACTCTTTTCACTGAACTGAACTTGTACTCATATCCACATTGTAGTTACGAAAAACTGACCTGCCAGAGGTTCAATAGAATAAATGCAGATGGCAATCCAAATATAGAACAGAAACTACTTATTTATGCATTTGTGAGTTGGTAAGGGGTTTCAAAACCTCAATGCCTCATTCATTTTACAACTATATATCAAATCGATAAGTCAACGGACGAAATCAATGTGAAAGGATTTCTGGGCTCCAATCAATATATCATTCAAGCTGCCTTGTTCTCAGGTTTGATAAACAAAAATCCTTATTTGAATGTATTTTGGAGATAACTGACAATCTTGCAAAGTGGCTTGATTGTTTCCCTGTAGTACTGTACACGAGATTAATGTTCAATGGTCAGGAAAGCTTAATCTGCATTGATGACTAGAATGTTACTGCACGATCTTATGAAATTATCAAGATTTTGCATGTGCATCCAAGCTACATAGATGGAGACACATTGTTTCCCTTTACCTTGTTTCAACTATTTTTCTTTCCATGTAACTTGCTCAAAAACTTCAAATTTACGTTCCATTATGCAGGTAACAGCTACACTCTCTCTTGCAGCCGCATGCTCCTCTGCTGGTGTTATGGTGCTCTTCAGTAGAGATACCGACATCTGCAAGTCAGATGCGAATTTGTCATGCCATATGTTTCAGATATCCATAGCTTTTGCTTTCGCGTCGTGGTTTCTTCTTGCCATCTCTTCTTATATCATGTTTTGGCTCGTGGCATCAATCTAAACACTTCTCTCTCAACATCTTTCCAACGCCATGGCTGCCTGCTCGTAGTGCCAAATGTATATATATTCAACTTTTGGAAGAGTTTTTGTAAGAAACATTCACATTTTTCATTGCAATAGATAGTGCAGCATCCAGTTTGAATGTAATGCAACTACATTGCTCAATTTCACATTTTCAAGAACTTTTAGATATTGATGTGAAATTTTGGAGAACTTATGTTGATAAGCTACTTATTATGATTTGCTCTGTTCATCTTGCTTGAAGGGGATCAATTTGCAGCTCACGACTAGTGTATTGAAACTGACCTGTAAAATTGGAAATTAGTGCTTCAATTACTGGAACTGGTTGAACTGGAACTGGCAAGGGGTTAACCGGCCATGCATCCGGGTCACGTCGATTGACCTGACCTGATCGGGTCACATCGGGTCTAAATCAAGACGAGTCTTTCTCAAAACCGGCCCGGATTTACCAATGAGTCCTGATCAAGGGTGCAAAACTATTTATAGTGGTGACGCTTCAGAGTCCCTCAGCAAAGGATTAATGTACAAAAATGTACCTTTCAAAAAAGACATAATTTATTTTCATGCACAATAGATTACATAATTCAC